>LOEQ01003852.1:110931-125515 GCA_001685075.1 Bramus lutescens
CCTCGAACTCACAGAGATCCGCCTGCCTCTGTCTCCCGAGTGCTGGGATTAAAGAGAAGTAGTCACAAGAACATTAGCTACTAGCAATTTTTCAATGTAGTCATAGTAAAACCTGATTCATTTCTTCTAGTCATGTGAGAACAAACATGTTAGTACTTCAAGATCATTTATTTCTCCAGTTCTAAATTTTGTATCTGGGAAAATACTACATTCTTCAGTTTTTTTTCTATTACTATTTTCTTCAATGAAAGATTTTCTTTATTTAGTATTGGTAGTATTTTTTGTGTATAAGTAAAATTATTCACCATAAATTACCTAATAAGCCTTTAATGGTAGAACTTTTAGAAAGTTTAATCCTAAAATATAAGATTTAGACAGCTGTGGTTTTAAGCTGTCTCAATAACAAAAGATTTATATTATGGTTGTGATTTAAAAACAGATAACAGAGATGACATTTATGTTAATGAAGAAAAAGTAGTGTCCCTGTAACAATCACTTAGTCAACTTTGAGTTGGAAATATTTGAAAGTTCAGAAACAGTACTCATTATTGTGAAAAAGTTGTGAATAAAAGTGACATTACTTCTATGATTGTTCCCATCTACTGTTTTGACCTTACTTGATTTCTGTCAGTTAAAGAATTAAAGGACATGAACAGTTTTTCAGCACAAGGCTACATGAGAAAAAATCTCAGACACAGCAAAAAAATCAGTTAGAGGATATAAGCATTGACTAGGGAGATGGGGAAACACACAGAGCAAAATACAGAGAGAGAAAGACCTTTTCCAAAGCAAAGAGTGCTCTTGGAAGTCTGAAACCCGGTTTTCTTTCAAGGCATGGGTTTTTAAGCTCCTTCAAAGATGTGTACAAACACCTACTTACCCCAGAGAGGGGACTGATGGCAGAAAAAAAGTACAGCTGCCACCAAAATTCAACTTGGTGAACGTTGGTTAGATTAGGGTTATTTACAAGAATTTTAGAGAGAGGCTACTTACAGAAGGAGAATTGACTCAAAGACACTTGCGTCACCCAACCATGGATGCCAGCTCACAATAGCTAGAAAGTTGGAGGTACTGCACAGACAGGAGGCAGCTCAACAGACTGAAGAATAAAATTTCCATACTATGTTGACCCAAGTCTCTTCCAGGCAACCCTAATTACTGCTCTATATTCTTGCAAAGGAAAAACTTAATAAATCAAGTCATTTTTGGCATTCCTGAAGATAGTAATTTGCTTACTTTCTAAGCTGGATGGGCTTCCCTGTAGTTAATGTTTTATTGCCTCTTAGACAGTGGGTCTAAACCTGGGGTTCAATGAAACATTCACAAGTGTTGTCTGAGAACATCAGAAAATGCAGATATTTACATTATGGTTCATAAAAGTAGCAAAATTACACTTATGAAGTAGCAATGAAAAAAATTTTATGGTTGGGGGTCACCACAGCATGAAAAACTGTATTAATGAGTTGCAGCATTAAGAAGGTTGGGAATCACTGCTTCATTTCACCAGTCTGAGTCCTAATGAGATTCCTTCTAAGATGCAAAGTTTTTGTCTCATGGGATCAATACCCAGGATGTTCCATTTACTCTGTGACTACATGAATATAAAAATAGCAAAGGAAAAATGAAATAGAATGAGAACTGTAGATTAAAATCTCAAAATTAAGTTCATGATTAGAAATAAGAATTATAGAATGAGCAGAAAAGGGAGACACAATACCTGGGGAATAATAATTACAGGAGATATGTACACTCTTAGACAGTTTCAGTTAACACTTTGTAAGACTGGTCCTGTTCTATTTGATGTTATTCAATAGAACCTGAGATATAGACAATGCATATGATTATAAAGTCTCCAATGAGATTTTCAGTATGTGTATTAAATAACTGGCTAGAACAGTGAAAAAACGGGAACTGAACACAGAAAGAACAATAAAACATCATGCTACCTCAAGATAGCTGTAAACACCTGATTCTGTGAAAAGAAGCAGGATTGTTTCATTAAAGATAATTAGTTTTATGTTAAAACTAACTCATACATTGAAACAGGAAACCCCCAGACTACAAGGAAGGCTCCATATCAGCATTTATGCTAGGCACATAAAGTAATTTCAATTTCGTGTGCACCATGTGGAAAACCAAATGAGTGACATAAATGTGATTTAGTCATGAGGAATCAATGTGTTTTCAAATTGCTCTCTTGATACCACATGAATCATTATACAAATTCATAAGAAAAGAGACAAACCAGGAAATTCTGTTCCATGGGGATTCATATGTAGTTGGTATAACAACTACTTTGAGCCTAAAGGCTTAAAGTAATTCAAAGTATATTAATCCCTCCTGAGCCACACAAAGCTTTGGCTGATTTATTTTTAAACCACCAGTGTTTTCTTGATGCTTACAGAATAGTCAATGCTAGTTTAGTTTAGCACTTTACCATTTTTTGTCAGTCCTTTTAACATTTTAAAGGTTACTATTCATGTTGCAATTCTAAAATATCTTAGTTTTCAGACTAGGAACTCCAGTAGTAATAATCCTCCTTTACATCCTTGTACCCCTTGCTGCCCTCCAACAACACGCCAGAAATCTTCAAACAAAAAGGAGGAAAGACTCAAAGCAAAAGTAAATCTCCTAGTAATTATAAAAGAAATGTGTAAAACAAATCATTTCATGAACATCTATTCTGGGATAATGGTCTTGTACCCTATAAAGATTTGTCACTTGTATTGGTTTAATAAAAAGCTGATCGGTCAGTAGCCAGGCAGGAAGTATAGATGGGGTGACCAGAATAGGAGAATTCTGGGAAGAGGAAAGGCTCAGTCTGCAGTCATTACCCAGACACAGAGGAAGCAAGATGAGAAGGCCTTGCTGATACATGGTATCAAGCCACATGGCTAACACAGACAAGAATTATGGACTGTCTTAACATGTAAGAGTTAGCTAGAAATATGCTTAAGCTACTGGCCAAACACTTTTGTAATAGATATATTTTCTGTGTTGTTACCCAGATCTGGGGAGCTGGGAAATGAATGAGCAGTCTTTCCTTGAAGCCATATTTTAGAGTTGTTCATAAAACGCAGTAAAGTGAACAATAGTCGAGAGACTTAATGTCTGACAATCATAGTAAAATCCACGAAAGGTTTCAAAGCAAAGGTTTCAAAGTTGAGTATATGCAGATCAAGAAATGTTTTAATTTTATGAATCAATTTTCTGTAGTCAGAAATGAAGAAATATACAGAAACAAAGGCAAATACATAAGAAATAAATCATAGGGAGATGAAGAAATAAACATTAATAAAGAGAGGCCTAAATTAGGACTGTTGTGGGATATTCATACACTGTATGATGATACATTGCTGTGATTTGCGTAATAAAAAGCTGAATGACCAGTAATTAGGCAGGACTTCTGGGGACAGGGAAGACTCTAGGAAGAAAAAAAGGGGATTTGCCAGCCAGACACAGAGGAAGCAAGTGTGGCAAAAGGTAACGTCACTTGGCAGACTGTAGATTAATATAAATGGGTTAATTTAAGTTAAAGGAGATAGTTGAGAAAAATCTAAGCTAGTGTTGAATTGTCATAATTAGTAATCAATCTATGTGTCATTATTTGTGGGCTGGCAATCCCAATGCGAAAATACTATAACACAGAACTCCAAACACTGCTTACCCATTGAGTGAATGAATAGATTGTCATTGTTATGAAGGTTATTTATATGTATCCTGGCCTATGTTTTGGAAGACACATTCAGAATTTTAAGAAAACAAAACTGTTTCAGGTACACATCACAAAGTTGATACATACATATACATATATACATATATATATATATATATTTCACAGATTTAATTTGGGACTCAAAATAGGATTTAAAAAATTACAAAAATAATGTGTATCTTTTCCTTGAGCAAATTTGATTAGGTTAACTATATATTATATAAAACATCTTTTGTTAATGTGACTCTAAGTTTTTCCAAGAAAATTAAATATACAAAATCTTATATAAAATATTATAAATAATATAAAATATTAAAAACTTCTGTGGAAAATCAGGCAGATATTTTTTGAAATGTTAAAAGATCACTTTGGACATGCTCGGTCGATGGATGTCATCTATACTTGTAGTCACTATGAACATTTGCCCTGGTCTTACATGTTCTTTATCATATGATGGGCTTAGTTTTCCAATAGCTTACGTGTTTCATGATTTATGAAGGAATTAGCATCTCTTTCCTTATAGCACATCCAAATGCAGCACTGCAAATTAAGTTCATGCTTCTAGTCTTGTGTTCCACAAATTATGTTTGGCAAATGGAATGAAGTTCATCAAACTTAGACATAGGTTACAACAACAATCAATCTAATGCCAATTTATTATTATTGATGCATAAAACTTTATCTTTACTTTCTATAGCGGAGGTACTTCAACTTAAAGGGGCTTGGATTTAGCTATACAAACAAATAAAGTACTATGAAATTGCTGTTTTTGTGGAAAAACTGAGTGTGTCAACTATGACTTTTGTCTTGTACAAAATTATGTTGGCCTGTCATGTGATGGGTCAAGAAATTATCTTATGAATCATTAAAATGTTTTTAGTTTCTTATAGGCATTCAAAGCATAGGAGAGAAATAAAATCTATAAATCTCTTTAGCTTTCAATGATTCTGAAATGCGGTATGATCACCATGAAAGTCTAAAAACCATGTACTTGATGATAATAGCACAGTCACAGTGATTGAATCAATTTTCTAGCCTTATTTGGTAACATCTGCATTTAATTATGGACACTAGGGAATTGAACTGAACCATGGTTTACCCCAAAATTAAAATAAAGTGTATGAGAAGCAAAAGAGAGGGTGCGAGGAATCGATGTCACGGATGCGTTGACAGGGAACTGGAGTCAAGATACAATGATGTGATATTTCAGTCCAGGTAGGGATCAAGGATTCAGTGCTGATCTGAAGAAAAAAATTATTGTAATGTTCATCAAATTGAGATTATGAATGTGTTAATTTAATTATAAAGCCAGATTTAGGGGTTGAATCTGAAAGTAGAAGGCTGATGGAGAAAAGGACATGAGAAACCTAGAATTAAAAGTAGAAGAAGTATGATATACAAAGACAATGAAATTACCAACAGATGAATAATGCCAGAAAACTTATATGTAGAATGACTGCAGCCATTCAGTTGCCTGTCATTTAAAGATGAAGCGATTAAGACAGACAAGAAAGGAAATGGTCTGGAAGATAATACAGAGGAATGAGCACATCACACATGGTTCTTGTAATGACGAGGAGGAAGGGAGCTGTGACACAGAGTACGCTGTCAGTATTTACTCTCCTACCGTTGTGGGGCAAGCATAACAGAGCAGTTTAGCCACCTACACACCAATGACTTTAGTCCCAGTAATTCTTTACAGTTTTTCCTCCTTTGTGTACAGCTAAAGAATGGCTAGCATTGTGCACCAGTGAAGGCTTTTTAAAATCATGACTTATAGACAAAAGACATAAAAAATTCACATTTATTATAGTATACCAACTGGTGGGGTTTAGAACGTAGGTATGCTCAAACCCACCTCCCTTCAAGAAAGTGTATAAATTCAGAAACACTGCCTGCTTTTTTTTATTAGATCTGAAACCGATTTTGTGGAGAATTGTATTGACAGAGTCTCCTTAGAAATGTCTTTTCCAAAATGTTGTGCCAAGATATAGTATAGTATAGTTAGGAGCTTAGCTATTTTTAGCAAGTTTGTATATTGGAAACAAGATGTTTTAAATCACAATGTTTCTCAGTTAGGCATTGAAAGGTCCTAGAGATAAGAAAGATTGCATTGCTCACATATTTCTCCAAAGATGTCTTTGAGACAGGATTGTGACCTCCTTGGGGTACTGGCAGGCTGCAGCTCTGGTAATTGCTACGAAAGAGAACATTATATGTGAGATAGCAATCTTCACACAATGTATAGATAAGATAAAGAGTAACTGAGGTCTTGAGAAGGTCTTTTAAGCAATGCAAGCTTCATGTGTTTTCAAAATCTCATTTTAAAGATATCTGCGCTATTTCCAGAACAAGGGGCTCTACTGACTTCTTTCTTAGAGGTAGTCTTTTAGAAACCATGGGAAATAGGCTATATTCTAGTTTTCAATATTAACCTATAACAAAAAAAACACCATCTTATGAAAAAGTCAGTTGAAAGGAGATAAAGGTTTAACTTGGTGGTAGAGCAAATGATTCACATGGCCAACACTTGGTTTTATTACCACAAGAAAAAAAAGAAGTAAATGAAAGTACTCAATAATATTGAGCATGAAAATTACTACTCGCCTCCCAGATAGTAAGCTATTAATCTTTTATAGCCCCTTACATATCATTGTATCATTTTTAAAAAGATATGTTTATTGACAAACAAGGAAAAGTAAGTTCTTGGAATTGTAACCTCAAAATTCTAAAACTATTTTAAAATTCCCTTCTAATTCTGTATTGCATTCTAATTAAAATTTTTTCAAGTATTAGCCCTTGGGTCCCAAAACTGCATCAACCTTGAGAATAGTCTACAAATATAAGCATCTTCACATCAACCGTGGTAACACAGTGTTATACATGTCCGTTTTCCCTTTTATATAGAAGAAAACATAAAAGAAGGAAAATGCATAGGTTTCCTAGTGGGCCAAACTCAGGGACATTCAATTACTTGATGGCAGCTGATCATTAGATTAGATACAGCCCAGCACATCATGAAGGGTGCAGAAGTTCCTCTAGGGACAAAGGTGCTTTAAAGCAATTTCACTTCTAATTATGTTTCTTGTAAGGTTTTCTTGTGTCTTGTTTGAAATAGGATGTAATCTACTAGAGAGAAAGAAATCCAAAGATGACTGTGACCTTATCAAGTATGAAATGGGCTTTGGGCTCAGTCTGATCTGATTACAATTATTTAGACAAAAACATTTTCTTCTGTGTCATTAAGGAAAGGATGTTGATGGAGAGATAAGATAAATTAATTTGATATATTATGGCAAGGTAACAATCCTAGTAGTTAATGCCTGTAAAAAATATTTATTTCATACATTGTTAGACACATTTAGAGGAGAACACAACTTTAGATTATCACCATTATAATTTCTTTGTGATAAATAAATATAAATAACCTCAGTGTATGTATGCTAACTCCAATTATACTATAATCCTTAATGTTTCTATTATTGTTTTATACTAACCATTATGCATTGGTAAACATATATATCATTCACATACAATAAAATTCATTTAAATTGTGTCCTTGCAGAGTTTCAGACATAATTTTATCATGTATGCACATTGCACACGTGCATAATTATGTATATATTCTGAATATTCTGTGCTCATTAATTACTAATTTATGTAATAAAATGTTCATAATTAGTGATTTTGTGTGCAATTCTTTATTCTTTAAAATGGAGAAAAACTTGTGACTCTAAACCACTTTTAGAAAGTAATAAAATAATGTGTTTAATACTTGTTTTCTTGTGTTCTTTTACCAAATATTCTTTGGAAAAATTTTAGTTTTGGTCTTAATACTATTTTCTATCTTTAAATAAAGAGCTTTGTAATTCAACAGTAGAAAATGTAGTCATGTAACATTTTCAACAAAACACTGACTAACAAATTAATTTATGGAGCAGGGACTGTAGTTTAGTGGGTAGAATACCTGCTTAGCATGTAAGAAAACCTGTTTTAACACCAGTGCCAGATGAACTGGGTGTGTTGGTTCCTGCTCATAATCCCAGTATTTGGAAAATAAAGGCAGTAAGACCAGAAGTTCGACATATTTGTTGACAAGGCAATGATTTTGAAGCCATCCTAGAAAATGTGAAACCCTTTGTCAAAGAAAGAATGAAATACAAAGAGAGTGTTTGTGAGGGGCATGAATCCACCCCTTCATATCAAAAAAATAGTAATCTTATTTTTTTGTACATTAAAGATACATCAGAAATGTGAGTGGCTTCCAAATAAGGTGCTTATTTCTTGTTCTCAGGGCTATGGAGATGCTATTGAAATCTTGCCTCATTTGGTGTAAATGACATATCAGAATTTATTACAGCTAAGGTCTTTTTGTCCAATCTTGAGTATTATTCAACCAGATAGTTCTCAAGGTACTTTTCTCTAGAGGGCAATTATCTAAGTGCAGGTGATCAAAACAAAACAAACAAACAAACAAAAATCTTTCAAGCACGTAAAAACTTCACCCACATAAGACTTCCTACCATTACTCTGACCACTGGTGCTCATGTGCTTATGCTCAACATTAAGAACACACAGGCAACTGAAGAATGTGGGCAGCAAGAAGAATGGTCTTCCCTAGTGCAGAGGCTCCAATGATTATCCAATACCAAGTGGTCAGTTGTGAGACCATAAATATGTAGGTAATTTTTAAGGACTGAGGAGGCTGCATTTATGTATGTATTTATAAGTATATGTGCATATATTTAAGGATATATATGCACAGGGTATGTATATGAAGTTTTAAATAAAAGGGGGCATGAACTATTTTAATCCTTGCAGCTCTGTTCACAGGGAGATTAGCCTATAGTTTTTGATATTTTTGGGTCTTTCTCTAGTTTCGGTATTAGCATAATACTGACTTCAAAAAGAAATTGGAAATGAGTCTCATCTCTCGTTCTGCTAAAGCACACCTGCTGCAGCCTTTCCTGCCCAACTGCCCTCATCTACTCTGGATCCAACAGACCTTTCCCTCCTAAAGTTCCTATCTCAGTCATTTGCTTTATTCCATACCCCAACTCCAGCAGGCACCCCCTACAAACCCAAAGGCCACTGCTTCCATGGGACCAGATACACTGACAGCAGATTTTAACTCTTTTTCTGCTCCTCCAGTCCCAATCCCCCAGACTCATCCAACTCTGCAGAAGAGCATCTGCTATCCTTTTTGAACCCATTCCCAATGGAGCGCAAAGATCTTCCCCTCCCCCAAGTCATCCTAGTACTCCACCCTCTCATAATAGCATGCCCCTGGGAATGCTAAAAAGGTCAATGAAACAGGAAAGGTAACTGAAAAGTTTCACAATTCCCTCCTCTCGTCCCAACAGAATCCCTCAGTAACCCTATCTCTGCAGAAAACAATCTGTTGCAGTCTTCCCCTTCTGCTCACATCTAGTTTGGATCCCACAGATATTCCCCTCCTAACTTCCGTTTTCCCACTTCTTGCTTTATCCTAGTCCCCAATTCCAGCAGAATCTCCATGCTAACCCATAGGTCACCCTGCTAGGGAAGCAGGTAGACTGTTGGTAGACCTTCTCCTCCCATTCTGTTCCTCTAGATCCACTCTATCCCAGACTCACGCTGAGTGCTATATCAGATCCTCTTTGCTGATGTCTTTTCATTGTCTCCACTCATTTCAGTGAGATAAAATACTCTGTTTTTCCTGTGAAGTCCTTTAGACTTGTAGCCTATCCCTTTTTCTTTTAAAAGGGAAATAATAATAATAATAGTAATAACAACAACAACAATAATAATTGGGAGTTAGTGTCTGCCCCTGATACTCACAAACATATTTCACTTGGAATTCCCAATTCACTATCAGGCCCAAAGAAAATTTTCAATCAGGCAACAAATAGCCACCACACTTTCTGAAGATCCAAGAGGAAAAGAAACCTAGAAATAAAACACCAACCCAACAAGACAAATCCAGAAATCAGCATGTAGACATATAATCATCCCAATCTTTGATTCCTGGATGCCAGTATAAAAACATAATCAATATCAGTCAGGCAATATATTTCCAATACAGTTGAGCTATCCTACCACAACAGTTCCAGGATATTCCAACATAGATGAAGAATAAGAAAAAGACTTTAAAATACTTACGATAATAGAGGTGCCTAAGGAGAAAATTAAGAGACCACTCAAGAAACAGCAGGGAAATGGATGAATTCTTTAAAGAAATCAAGGGAAATACAAACAAATGCTGGAAGGAAATTAACAAAACTATTCAAAATCTAAAATAAAATAGAATCAATAGAGAAAATACAAGCTGAGAAAATTCTGGCAATGGCAAAATTAGAAATTTGAATAGAAAAAAATGGAGGCAAGCTTGACCAACTGAATACATGAGAAATGGAAGAAAGAATATCAGGGTTGAAGAAACAGTATAAGAAACAGATACATCAGTCAGAAAATATTTAACCTAAGGAAATTTCCTGAAACATAAATTCAGGAAATCTGGGACTCTATGAATAAAGCCAAGGTTAAGAATAATAGGAATAGGGCTGGAGAGATGGCTCAATGGTTAAGAGCATTGCCTGCTCTTCCAAAGGTCCTGAGTTCAATTTCCAGCAACCACATGGTGGCTCACAGCCATCTGTAAAAAGGTCTGTTGCCCTCTTCTGGCTTTCAGGCATACAAGTAGACAGAATATTGTATACATAATAAATAAATATTAAAAACATGTTTCCTTAAAAAAAGAATAATAAGAATAAAGAAATAAGAAGAATCCCTGCATAGAGTCACAGAAAATATTTTCAAAGAAACCTTAGAAGTACATTTTCTTAACCTAATGAAGGAGAAATCTATAAATGCATAAGAGGATGCAGAACACTAAATAGGTTGGATCAGAAAAGAAAATCTGACCACCATTTTGTTGTCATTTAGCAGCAGTGAAAACAAGTCACAATATACAACAAACCCACATGGGAGTTTATTGATAAGGGGGTAAAAGGGTGGTTTAAACATTAAACCACCAGGAAAAAGAAGTGCTGGATAAGAGAGCAAGAGGAAGGCAGAGCTTGCTTAAATGGACTTTTTGCACATGCATACAGAGACTTATGCAGTAATGCAATGACATATGCCCAGTATGGCAGCAGGATTCCTGGGATGACTAAGTACTTGCCTGACAAACACATGTCATCTGAAAGACCCTGAGGCTGGCTAGGTATTTGCCTGTGTGCTAGTAAAGCATCTTGACAGCTGGCAGGGGGCAAATGAGAAAAATGTCTAAATCCTAGCATATATAATAGCCAAGCACTAAACATAAAAGCTAAAGAAAGAATATTAAAAGATGCAGAAGAAAATGACCAAGTAACACATAAAGTCAGATTATTAGAATTGTATCTGACTTCTCAATAGAGGCTCTAAAAGCCAGAAGTGCCTGGCAGATGAACTACACACTCTAAACAACCACTAGAATAGCCTAGACTTCAATACCATCAAAGCTTTCAATCATCACAGCTGGGAAAAATGAGATATTCCATGATAAAGCAAAATTTAAATAATATCTGTCAACAAATTGAGCCCTACAGAAGGTAATAGAAGCAAAGTTCTAATATAAGGAAGTTAACTGCAACCATGAAAACACAGGAAATAATCTCATACCACCAAAATAAAAGGAAGAGAAACACACACACACACACACACACAGCACCACCACCACTAAAAATACTAACAAAATAACATGAATCAACAGTCAATTGTCACTGATATATCATAATATTAATGGTATTAAAAAGGCAAAAATAACAGAATGGATAAAAAATAATATCCATCCTTCCACTACATCCAAAATCACACCTCAGCATCAAGATTTAACAGTACTTCAGGGTAAAGGATTGGAAAAAAAGATTTTCCAAAGAGCAGACCAAAGAAACAAGCTAGCATAACCAGTTTAATTTCTAACATAATATACTTCAAATCAACACTAACCAAAAGACATAGGGAAGGACACTACAAACTCATCAAAGGAAAAATACAACAAAATGACACTCCAATTTTTAACATCTCTGACCAAAAAACCAAAGGAACTCAGATTTGTAAAAGAAAAACTACTATAGCTAAAATACCATATTGACCCCCATACAATGATAGCAGAAAACTTCAATATTCCATCTAATGAATGGGCAGGTCAACCAGCCAAAAACAAAACTGAGAAAGGCTTGATATAATAGGCATTAGAACCTGATAATAGTGGGAGTAGAGTTTTGTCTCTGACTCTATTGCCTGATTTCAGGACATTGTTTCCTCCTACTGGATTACCTACTCTAGTCTGAATATGATGGTATGTGCCTAGTCTTATTGTAACTTGTTTTCCCTTGTTTAGTTGATGTCCTTGGAAGACCTGCTGTTTTCTGAAAGAATAAAAAAGGAGATATGAGGGAGCCAAGAGGTAAAGGGAGATGGACTGGGAAGAATTGAGGGAAACTGTGGTAGGAATATAATTTATGAGAGAAAAATGAAAAATGGCTAATTAAAGAACCTAATAGATATTTACAGAACATTTCGCCCAAACACAAAAGATTATATATTCCTATTTGAACCTCATGAAACTTGGCACAAAATTGACCAATTTCTTGGACACAAAACAAGTCTCAAGAGATATAAGAAAATTGAAATAAACACCTGCATCCTATCTGATCACCATGGAATAAAGTTGGTTTCAACAACAACAAAAACAACCAAAACCCTACAAACTCATGGAAACTGAACAATTGTTTACTGCATGCAAAACAACAACAGCAACAAAATAGAAAAGATACCATACTAAAAACTTAACAACATACCTGAGAGCTCTAAAATAAAAAAGAAATAATCACATTCAAGAGTAGAGAGCCAAAAATAATCAAACTGAGATCTGAAATTAATAAAGTAGAAAAAAGATAAAAAAACAAAGGATCATCAAAACACAGGATTGGTTCTTTGATAAAAGTTAGGATATATAAACTCCTATCCAAACTAACTAGAATATCCAAATTAAAATCAGAAATCAATAGGGGAACAAAACAAGAAACACCAAAGAAATCAAGAGAATCACAAGGATATACATTTAAAACCTGTATTCAACCAAATTGAAAATCTAAAATGAAAGGATAATTTTGCTCCATAGGTAAAACTTACCAAAGTTAAATTGCAATCAGAAAAGAAATGGAAACATACCTTTGACCACTAGGGATAGAAGTAGTCATTAAATATCTCCCAATCACAAAAATAGCCAAGGACCAGATAATTTTAGTTCTGAATTCTACTAGACTTTCAAAGAAGTCTTAATGCCAATACTCCTAATTTTTTTTCCACAAAATCAAAACAAAAGGAACATTGTAAAACTCATTGTAAGAGGGCATAGTTATCCTGAAAGTCAAAACACATAAAGTCCCACAAGAAAAGAGAATTGGAGACCAGTTTCCCTTAGGAACAGGGATGCAGAAATACTCAGTAAGATAACTGCAAAACAATCCAAGAACACATCAAAAAGATCATTTATCATGATCAAGCAAGCTTCATTCAAGTGATGCAGGGATAGTTCAATATAGAAAAATTAATGAATTTAATCCACCACCTATGTAAACTGAAAGAAAAAAATCACTTGGTCATGTTATTAGTTTCAGAAAGACCTTTATAAAATCCAATAGCCCTTTATGATAAATGACCTAGAGACAGTAGGGATATCATGGGCATGCCTAAAGTTAATGAAGGCAGTTTACAATAAGTCTAAAGCCAGTATAAATGTATAGAAATTTCAAAGAAATACCACTAAAATAACAAACAAGAAAAATTTGTCTACTTTTTTCATACATATTCTATATAATAATTGAAGTCTCAGATAAATAAACCAACTGAGGGAGATCAAAAGACACAATTTGGAAAGGAAAAAAGTTAAAATATCTTTATTTACAGTTGATATGATGTTAAACGTAAGTTAGCTTAAACATTCCAGTAGGAAGCCCCTTTAACTAACAAACAGTTTCAAGAAATAGATAGAAAGAAAATTAATTTACAAAAGTCTACAGCCCTCCTATGAACAAATGTAAACAGACTAATGAAAAAAAAGGTAACTGACACCTTTCACAATAGCCTCAAATAACATAAAATATCTAGGGATATTTCCTTAACACCTGATACTTACTCACACATCTGAAAGAAATCTCCCACAACCCAGAGGCCAAACAAGTATTGTGAATCCCAAAGACCAGGCTAACTCCCTGAAAACCAGGTAGAAGCCTCTTACCCATCCAGAGCACACACACACACACACACACACACACACAGCCAGAACTTAGGTCCAAACTTGGGCGCCAACACTATGCTGATATAGAGCCCATTAAAGTCATCAGTAGTCCAGCCTTCGATATGGGTTGAATCCCTCTATTCAACCACAGGCCAGGGGATCCAGAAGACAAGAGACGAAACAGAAACTAAAGAAAAAAAAAACATCAACAAAGACAAATCCAGAAATTGGCACCTAGACTTATAATCACTACAAATCCAGATGCCTAAATGTAAATGTAAGAACATAAACAATAGTGGCAAAGCACCATCAGAGCCCAGCCATCCCAATACAGCAATTCCCAAATATTCCAACACAGAGGAAGCACAGTAAAATGACCTTAAAACCAACTTTATCATGATGACTGAGGTCTTTAAAGAGGAGTAGAAAAATTCCCTTAAAGGAATCCCTGAAGAGAACCCCCAAAATATTAGAGGAAATCAACAAATCCTTTAAGAATTCTTTAAAGAAAAAAACAAACGGGAAGGAAACTATTCAAAAGGTGATCAAAACATCACCTTTTACAATAGCCACAAATAGCATAAAGTATCTTGGGGTAACTC
>LOEQ01003852.1:140595-158485 GCA_001685075.1 Bramus lutescens
GAGAGAGAAGCCATTGTTAAAGAGTCCTGAATAAACTGCTTGCAAGAAGAGCTCCGGTGTTGCATCATCCTTGCTGGTCGAGGCGGTCGCGACACCCTTTAGCCCCCAAGGATAGAATTGGTGGAAATTTCTTTGGTCATCGATAGTGTTCAGTCACACAGTGATACCATTGTCCCAGATGAATGAGACACGATGGCATCCCACTTCTCATTAAAGTGGAATGTGCATATAATATTTGAGATTGAGAACAGCTTGAGCAAAGATACTTAGTGAAAAGCCAAAGAAGGCATGAAGGGAAACAGAAGATGGTTGACACTGTGTTCTAAGGCCTTGCCTTAATAAAGCTATCAAGATCTACTTCCTCATTTCTACATATTCTACATATGGTCACAGCTATGGTTGCATTTCTCTGACTGAAAGATAATGTCTCTCTGTTACTTGATTTAGAAGGTACTGAATTTGTGCTGCTGATTTCACCTGTAAATGATCTGGGAAGGACCCCTTGTCCTTGGCTGTGTGTCATGTCCTGGATAGTCTCGTTTACTATACATAATTGTATACATAATTGTATTGTATATTCTTCTGCAAGTTTTGCCAACACACATATTCAAAATGAAGAATATTTCCATATGAATGTCCCTCATTGTAACAGAAAATGAGACAGGGCATTTGTTGTCTTTCAAAATTGAGTCCAAGAATCATGAAATGTATTTTCTGGATACTTTACCTATGTGACCTAAAATAAGAGTGGAAATTAGGGCATAAATTAGGTTCCATGCCTATTTCTACTCTATGAATAATAAAAAAGAACACATTCTGTGACTATAACAAAAAGTACAGGAATTCACAGAGACCATAAAACTCCAAAGAGATTAAATCTTCATTACAAAGTTAGGACACATTGAATAGCTGGTTCGAAATGTTTTTTATGGTTCTAAACATGAAAGTGTATTCATCTCAAGAAACTTCTCTTTCAGCCTCCCAAATGCTGGGTTTACATGCATACAGAATTCTAAATGCATTCCTCTAAGTATTGGTGCATTCTTTTCTTAAAATGCATTTCATCTCAAAATTACATACACATAAATATTAATTATATCCCTCAGTGCCAACTAATGGTATATAACCCTTGACTCACATTTTCCAGTGTTGGAGTATGCTACTCTCTCTTCTTCACTGAACAAAAAATTAAAATGTTAATTTATTGTATAAATTATAAAACTTCTTGGTTAGGAACTGTGTTACGCATTATGAATATTGTAATTATAAAAAACAAGGCTTATGCAATAAGTCTATTTATCCTACGTAGGAACAAAGACATATGCTTAATGACCACTATGCCAATAAATGCTTAAGCACATCCAAACAGGGCTCTATACCTGACAAGGAATCTAAGTCTTCATCCATACTTCCCTATCTAGAGATAACATACATGAGGAAATTTATGTGATGTGAAGTATAAAGGAAAGATCAAGACTTGCATAATTAAAATGGAATGTGCATATAATATTTGAGATTGAGAACAGCTTGAGGAAAGATACTTAGTGAAAAACCAAAGAAGGCATGAAGGGAAACAGAAGATGGTTGACACTGTGTTCTAAGGCCTTGCCTTAATAAAGCTATCAAGATCTACTTCCTCATTTCTACATATTCTACATATGGTTACAGCTATGGTTTGTATTGTGTCCCCACAAAAACAAATATGTAAGCAAGTAAGTAAATAAACAAATATAAGTAAAAATTTTATGTCTTTATCCCTGTACTTGAGATTGAGACATTTGGGAATGAGTCATCAAAGATGCAATTAGGTAAAATGATGCAGTAGTAGAGCACAGTCAGTCCTTGTTCTCATATGACACGTGCCCTTGTAAGGAAGAAAGTCATATGAAGACAAAGTCACAGGGCTGTCTGCTGCTTACAAGATTCAAAACATAATAATGCAGCTGAGGACAAAGAAATACCAGCGACTGCCAGTAAACAGCCAGAAGCGGCCAAAGGCTAGGCAGGATTTCCCAAGTAGTTCTAGAACAAGATTCTCCCTGAAGACCTACTACATCCTGCTGTGCTCTCCAGCTCTTGTCATGGTGAGATGTTGTTCCGCTCTGTTTCAAAGGACAGGTCCTTACAGAAGCACTAAAACCTCACATGCCAAAACCAATTCCAACCCACAAAACCTGCTTTATCATTACCTTTTTTCTTTACTCTTCTCTAATATATTTAGCTACATGTCCACTGCAGTTTCCCCACACTCCCCTCCTTCCAGCTAATCCCACCTACTCCCTTTACCCCCAGGCCCACTTTTCCTGTTTCCCTTAAGAAAAGAACAGGCCTCCCAAACACGGCATAAAAAGTTACAATAAGACCAGGCACACATCCTCACATCAAGGCTGGATGAGACAACCCAGTAGAAGGAAAGGGTCCCCAAAACAAGCAAAGGAGTCAGAAACAGTCCCTGATCCCATTACTAGAAATTCCACAAGAGCAAGTCACTCAGGCATCACATACATGAAGAGGACCTGGATCAGACCCATACAGGCTCCCTGATTGTCGGCTCAGTTTCTGTGAGGCAATATGAGTTCTTGGTAATTGATTTTGTTGTGCATGTTCTTGTGGTGTCCTTGACCCCCTCAGACTCCTACAATCCTTCCTCCCTCCCCTGTACAGGATTCCCCGACCTCCACCTAATGTTTGGCTTTGGGTCTTTGTATCTACTCCTACCAGTTGCTGGATGAAGACTCTCTGATGACTATTATAACTATATTCTGGTCTGTGAGTATAACAGAATACCATTAAGAATCACTTCATTGACTTTTGCCTTTTATTTGTTTGTTGTTTGTTTGGTTCTATTCTAGGTCTCTGGAGCATCCAGGCTCTGGTTCCTGGCACTACAGGCACTGTCAGGCCTGGGTTCCCTCTAGTGGCAGGGATCTCGAGTAGGACCAATCATTGGGCCCTCCCACAATTTCTGAGCCTCCTATATTCTAGCACATCTTGAAGGAAGGACAAATTGTAAACGGAAAGTTCCATGGCTGGGTTGGTGTCCCAATCTGTCCACTGAAAATCTTTCCTTGTTAAAAAATATGACTTGTTCAGCACCGCATAGTATTAAGCAAACTTGGGCAGAAAATGTACTGAAGAAATTTCTTTAAAAAAACCCTTGTCACAAGGCCCGGAGCCCCTGGAGCAGGAACTTACCTGGAGCACTATTTTCATAGGACTAGATTTCAAGGAACCAGAAGGCAGCACTGTGAATGCTTCCAAAGGAAGGAAGCAGCCAACAGCCCAACCCAGAAGCTATCACACCAGCATGACATAATAACCTTAAAGGTTTAGTATTGGCATGTGTACTGGGATGGTAATTGGACTTAAACCCTGCTAACAAGAGGGAACACATGCGTGGCACTGGAAACCTAGGCAACTACTGAATCTAGTGAAGTCATGATCATGTTTTACCACTGCTAAAACATAAAATCCTGAACAAGAATCTCAACATTTTCCTTATACTCAATGGTATGTGTAGCTCTCATCCCACAGTAAGGAAACTCGTCTTTGCAACAGAAAGAAACCATTATAGAAAACCACAACCAATCAAAATGCAGAGTTGTGGAGCCCATTACCAACAGATCCATGTACAAAACAACACCCAATCCCAAGGCCCAGGGAACATTGTAGATGAATGGGTGGAAGACTGTAAGAGCCAGAAGACTGAAGAACTGTTGTGAGATTGTGTCAGCTAGCAACGTCAGAAGCTATAGCCTTAAAGTCTACCCATGTGACCGCACAAGCATGAACTGAACGAAGTCCAATAGAGGTAAAAACAGGATTTGGGAAAAGCCTGTGAGCCCTCAACCTGACAAAGAACTGCTGGCAAATATGGAACGCTGGTAGAAGGAAAAGCTGTCTTCTGCAGCGAAGAGTATGAATTGTTTATGAACAACAACTGGTCAGCCATAAAATTGTGCAAACATACACACAAGCAACAGTGTACAGACGACATAGCATATTATATTTACAAAAACTATCTATCATCGATTATCTATCATCTATTATATATATATTATACCTATATAAATATAGCAACAGTTAATGAATTTGAAAGTGAAGAAGTATGAGTATATGGGAGGATTTGGAAGCAGGAAATCAAAGGGAGAAATGATGCAAAAATATTATAAACTCAGAACCAAAAGTAAAAAAAAATCTCATGTCAAATGAGAAAAGGAAATTTCCCTTATGATAACCACACACTAAAAACTGAAAATTAATTTCAATCAGAACAACTTAATAAGTTTTGGCATCAACACTTTGTTCCCTCATATGAATGTGTATATATGCCATTAAATATGAAAGAGAAAATATAAATTCACTCAGAATGCTGTTAGCACATCAAGTTTCATTGCATAATGGACACTGCTTGCAAGAATGTGCAATTAATAAGTAAGCCCTGTAATTACAAAATCAATCACTTGAAAAACAGCATAATCAGGAACTAGATAATAGAAACAAACTGCTGAAATCCTTTCTAATTTTTGTCATTCAAAACTTGATGCCCTTTTCAAAGTATTGTGATTGTTTTTCAGAATGATTAGAAATTACAAAGTATAGAGAAAGCATCTCACTGGAAGCTCACCCCTCCTGCAGAGTAAAACCTGGGCAAGAGATAGAACTAAAGAAGATTTTTCTTGTTGTAGAGATTTAAAAGCCTCAGATAAACTAGATGATGGGCAACTGTTTAAAAGAGCAATATAATTCAAGGTTACTTAATTTTAAAAAAAGGATCATACATAAGTTACTTTTTTTTTCATCATTTCTATGTTAGGTACATGGATTTTAATGAGTAAATTCATGCCAACACTGAATCATGTTTTTCTATGTGCTGTGAACATTTTTAGTTAAAGGAATTTAGTTACAGGACACTGTTAAATTACTTATAACTGTAAGTTATAGTTCCTGGTTATATCTCAGTCTGTGGAATATTTTATAAATAAATTTCATACTGATTTATTATATAACCCAAAATTAAATTGTTTGTTCAAACAAATGATAGTAATAATGATATCTTAACCTTTAAATTTTATTTCACATGGTGTATCCACTTTTATAGTCCATCTATACATACAAACAACATTACAAATGAAAGATGGCATTATTCAGTGCCATCAACTGTAAATAAATTTACTATCGCCTTGTTTTCGTTGGTCTATGGAGTTCAAAATGCTTCTAAAATTACTTCAAAGGATATATTTGCATGGCTAAGAGGGCATTTGTGTAAGCAGCTGCATGTAGTCACACCAGTTACCTCTATCTAAAAAAGAAAACTTGTATTCTGAAAACAGAGAAAAAAATATATGTAACTAAAAATTAGAATTTTCAGTTAACCATGAATTTGTGCAAATTTTCTGTCTAGAAGTACATTGTTAGCGCAACATTTCAAGAAACAAATAAAATATAGATGGCTTCCAAAACATATAACCTGGAATTGATTTATGAAATGAAAGTTCACTAAAAATTGTGCATTCCTCCATGAAAGTTAGAGAATTGTGAGTAGAGTCATACTCAGACAACCTTCCAAATTGTTGATGACAGGGCACTATGTTTCAGAAAGACAGAGAAAGTCAAGTTCAGGACGAGAATTAGACAGGCTGATCTACTACTTTTCAAATTTGCATGTAGTCATAGGTCATCTTTGACTCTCCCTGAAACTTGCCTTGGGATGCAAACTATTAACATGTAATTCAGAGTACAAATGTACACTGTGAGCTACTGGGGTTCAACAGGACATTTTAGAAGAAATTTATTAAAAATTCTGACCAAACTTTCTCTCCCCCAAAGGTGATGATTTGTCTTAATAATGCCTTATAATCTGGCTGCACATTTACATACATTATTCAGCTTTGTATCCCTAGCCCAAAGGAAAAAATATTTTTAAACAACAATTTCTAATTATCTCAAAGAAGTAATATCCCAGTCTCTAAAAAATACAAGTACATATTTCTAATTATTGAAGAAATATTCATACTTCTAATACCCTTCTTTAACATCTTGTGATCTACAGTTTCTCACTTGAATTCCTGACTTCCTTACATTAATTTGACAATTACCTTCTATAGGATCTTGAAAATCAGAGTGTCCTAATATATATCTTCTGTTGTGAACCTCAACTCACATTTTAAAAGAAGAGTTTGCTACTTATCTGAACCTGCTATTAATACTTGGAACTTCTCTTGAAATACCTTCTTATGTTCATAACCTCAGAGCAGAAGTTAGGGGCATTCTACTCTACTGGGTGGGCTAAGTGAGAATTTATCTTGTTTACACAGCACATTATACTTAGCTCCCTTGCACACGGAGTGTTTCATGTGGTTCCCTGCTTTTTTTCGTACTCTCAGCTTTTAATTATAAAATGAATATATTGCTCCAGCTGCCTCTAAGCATTTTGTTTTGTAAAGTAATGTGAGACACTTGATTATGGAACTAATATCCCACAGTAGTGATATGAAAATGTCCTTTTTAAAGTGCTATTAGCATTTGACTAATGGCATCTGTAACAAAGTATTACAATTGAAGGACCTTCCAAGGATAGTCATTTCTAAGATATTGGTTTACTCTGGACCCAGTGAAAATATATACAAATACTTGTGAAATTCAGTGCTCCAAATATGACTTGATGAGTAAGTCCTTTACAATATCTTAATATTAATATTAATAATTTTAATTAGCAAATCTTAATCATTCATGATAAGAACATATCAAGATTTTATTTTGTAAAAAGTGTATTTAAAAGTACATGTACCATTAAAATTATATTTTATTTTAAAAGATGTACACAGCCATGCAATTGTCAACCAATTTCAGAGGGAATAGTTTGGACCTATGCTTGTTCCTTCCCCGTCCTGCTGCAGCTGGTGAACTTTCATTGGCTCAGGTAGACCGTTTCAATGGGAGAACCCATCATGTTCTTAACGTCTTTGCTCATATTCTCACTCCTCCAACTCATAAATTAGACTTTGGGAGCTCCCATGTGGATCGTTGGCTCTGTTTCCATCAGTTGCTGGATGAAGGTTCTATGGTAATGTTTAAGATTTCCCCGATCATGCAACTGGCTTTGCCAGACTGAGCCGCCACTAGCAGTGGCACCAGGATTCATCCCTACTGCTTGTACTGTTTTTTTATGAACCTATTCTCTTTGGATGGATATCTTGCTCAGCCTAGATAAAGTGGGAAGGGCCTTGGACCTTCCCCCAAGCCATGTACCTTAGCCCCTCTGTGGAGTGGGTGGGGATGGGTGTGGGGTAAGTGGAGGGAATGGGAGGAGGGGAAGGAGTGGGAACTTGGTTTGGTGTGCAAGATGAAAAAGGATAGTTTGTTTTTATTTAAAAAATAAAATAAAAGGAAAAAAAGATATGCACACTTTGTGTTATATAGTATATATAGCATGAACACTGGTAACATTGAAACTTTCCCTTTTTAATGTATGGCAAGTATTTGCAAAATTTGTGAAACCCTATATGAAAAAT
Organism: Bramus lutescens; assembly: GCA_001685075.1. Lineage (NCBI taxonomy): Eukaryota > Metazoa > Chordata > Mammalia > Rodentia > Cricetidae > Bramus > Bramus lutescens. The sequence goes on from LOEQ01003852.1 coordinate 148,110, forward strand.
TATAATATGATATAACTGTAGTATGTAGCTAAACCTAGAATCATTGGATTGTATGAACAATAAAATGCAGTTTCTTGGTATTTACATCTGTGGTACTATGTTTAGAGTTGTCTTTAAATGATAAAACAATGCCTATAGCCTGGCTGCAGGTAATCAGACCAGAACCAGCCTGCACGACTGGCAAAGACGTAAAATTCCATCCTCTGACTTGCAAGGCTTCTCTCCTCAGATTTTACATCTGGAGTCACTATAAGGAGACTAATAAGATGTTCTTTGTTTGACCAGAGCAATAGTAGTATGTACTACATGATTCAAGATAGTAGTTAGCTATACTTTTACAACTAGTGTGGACTCCTGATATATATAAGAAAAAGGTAATGTATTAGTTTCTTTTCTATTGCTGTGATATAATACATGACAAAGGAAATTGGTAGAAGAGTTTATTTGGACTTATGATTCTAGAGGTAAGTAATACAGCAGGGGGAAATAGCAGCAAGTAGATTTTGTGGATGGAGGCAGGTACAAGAGAAGCTGGGGACTAACATCACAATCACAAGCTTAAGGCAAAAAGAGAGAACTTTAATGATGCATAGATTTGAAGGCTTAAAGCCCTTCTCCAGTGACGTACTTCCTCCTGCAAGGTTACATCTCCTAAACCTAGCCAAACAATGCCACCAAGCAGGAACTAAGTAGTCAAATATCTGAGTCTATGGCAACATTTGCACTCAAATGACCGTAGATAACCTCTGTATATGTCACCTGCACTTCTTTCTAACACAAATAGAAGCTTCTTTGATGAAGGGTGAGAACTGTGTTTGTCTGTTGGTGAAAGAAGAAGTATTTAGATTACAGGTAGAAATTATTCTGGTTTAGTAAATTGGTGGCAACAGGTTCTCCATCATGGCTTCCCTTGCCAAGATTGTTGGCTAGGTTACAGTACTGATATAGAATCTAGATTTCAGAAACGAGCCTCTTTTTTGGTAGCTTGGGTAGCCACTCTAGAACTATGAAAACTAATCTTCAGGGTGAAATCCTTTAGCTCAGATCCAGCTCAAATCCTGAGTCTTTTCTCTAAAGCGTATGGTGTTCTCAGCAACTGCGATTTACCTTCATCCTCTGGGAGGCAACCAGTGGCATCAGTAACAGTAAAACAGTTTTAGCAGTCTCTTGGATTCTTCTGAGCAACGACTAAAAGGAAGGTTCTTAACACCTAGTATTGGTGGTTTCTTTTGCTTGTTTGTTTTGGTTTTTTTGCTTGTTTGGTTTTTTTAGTTTTTAGATAGTTTGTGGCTCTGGAGGCAGGGAGACAATGACAATAATACATCTAAAATTAAGTTATGGTGATTCTTCTTGATCTGCCAGGTTTCAATATTCTCAAATACTGATAATTAACTATTGTGTAGCATTTTTCTATTTCAACAATCTGTAAACACCTTCACCTATTTTCTCAACATATTTTTTGGTCACTATATATAACACAATCCTCACTTTATGTTCTCTAACAACTTTTCCTACTCCTTGTTACAGTGGGAAAGAAAACTGAAAAGACAGCTATGCAAAACAGGCGAAACAGTTATATATAGCAAAGGTCTGTAAGAACGCGTGCTGAAATGATAATTGTATTGGGAGCCACAAGTTGTGTCTAATTAGACTGCAAAGTATATCAAGTGCCCTTTTCTCCCACTGAAATTTCTTCTCGAGATACTCAATTAAATTATGCTATGAAACCTCTGGTGTGTTTCATACTACTTCTGAGACAAAATAACCATCCATGAACTGTGCAGTCCAGAGATCTTGATCTCATTATGCAGACTAACAGTACATACAAATTTGATCTAATTTTATTATGTGGTATTTGGCTCTTCTACTATATGTTTGAACTCTTCACTGATGAAATAGTTTTATTTCATAACTCTTGTTTGAATGCTGATTTCAAAGAGCATTTTGTTTTGTTTCAAATTGAATAATACACACACACTCCTTTTTTAACAGGAATAATGTCTATGCCTATGAAATATAAATTTTGCTTTCTAGAAATATTATTTTCCTAAAATTTATTGACCTCATAATGCTATAAAACCATTACACAAAGACATCAATTAAATTTTGCCTTCTTACAATTTACTTATGTTAGATATTAAATTCTTTACCATACATCATACAGTTTTGATAACTGACATTCAAGCAACCAGGAGAATGAATGACCTGGAAAAAAATGTTTTAAGAACTTCTTAAAGCTCTGATGATCTTCAAAACCACAGAGAATCAATATGTCTCAGCAAAACCTCTGACTCTGGTATATTTTTCTTGTGAATAGAAAGAAAATGTTATTACATTTGACTAGGAACAATGGTGCATGCCAGCAGGTCTAGCTAACAGGCCTAGTTATGTAAAAGTATGACAAGTTTGAGCCAGATTGGCCCACTTAGTAAGATCATTACCTCTTAAAACAACAGCAACCAAGAACAAACAAGTCATAAGAAAAATAAAAAAAATCCTTTGCTAAATGCTAATAAATCTATATAGAATGGAATAAATTGATGATCCAGAATATATTAGGTTTATTTTAATTGCTATATGAAACTATTATTTCAGCTTACATTTTTATTATTCATTTTCTCTTTGTCAAATACAATTGATGATCCTTTGTTTCTTTCAATGATCATCTCTTAGATTTTCCAAATTAAGAAAGCATTCACTAAGCAAGTAAACACTGTTGAGCATCAATTATTTGTCATAATCAATGACTAATACTGCAGACACAAGATAAACACAGAGTAACCCCATGCAGTAGAAGGCTTAACCTAAAGGGAAAATAAGGATTATTCATAATACACTTAATCCCTAGTTTATGAATCTATGTAGCAGCTGACATTTTCAGAGTCATTTGTTAGAAATGTGCAGTACTTCACACAAAAGAATACTATCATTTCCAAAGGATTAGAGAAGGCAGAAGACTTAGTACAGAAAGTAAAGTTTCAAATGGCATTTAATAAGAAGGGTATTCCAGTAGGACCGATACTGTATAATGCAAGGATATGACTGCTCCAAGGTATGGTTGAGGGGAAGGGTTTTCTTGTAGATATAAGGAAGAGTACAGTCAGAGGGATCTGGATGAATCCAAATCAGGGAGATAAAGTAGTAGACTAAAATGGCCAATAGACTGAGCAGGGCCATGAAGGAAAACGGGAGGATACAAGAAAGGAAGAGAAATGACTGCTTAGAGAAGGACAAGAGAAAGGAAGGGCAAGAGGACCAACAGAGCACATAACCAAAATGCCAGTGTTATATAGGGATGAGAAGTTGGTGGGGGGGAGGACAGTCCAGGATCTGGTGAAGTTTAGGGTAGTGGGCAGGGTGAGAAAGGCCAGCATGCCAGCATGGACTCTGTAACAGGTATTTGTGATACTGAGATAACCTGGAGGTTAGCAGGCACTTTGCTGTGATAATGTGTACCACAAAATTAGCCATTAGTTTCTTTTGGATCTGTCGAATACAGTTGGAGGAAAGGATCACAAAAGTGAGCAAGGTGTGCTTGAAGAAAATCTACTCAGTCATCCTGAAAAAAGTAGGGCCAGGGATGAAGAGTCACATTAAATAAAGTGGGTCAGAGGTTCAGAGTCAGAATGAATACCAAGATAAGTAACTGAGTGTTTCTACAAAATAAAATGTTATAACATATAGACACACAAATAGCATATACAAAAGGATAACATTGGGAAGTAATGAAGGAACAAGGTACTCAGAAAATATGCTTAAGGAAATCGAAGTAAAAGTCTTAATTTTTTTCTTTTTCAATAATATTAGTATTTTAATACATGCTCAAAAATGTGATTTTGGTATCAAGGGATGGAGCTCAGTAATAGTACAGTTGCCTCGAATGTGCAAGGCCTTAGAATTGATCCCCAATAACATACAAAGGAACGGCATGTATTCTATTACTTTATTAAATAATTTATATAACTATAAAATTAATGGAAGTTCAGATAATAAAAGTGTATTTTTCGAAACAGAAAAATAATGACACATATCAAAACAGCATAATGTTATCATTATTAGTGTGCTACTGCTTGACATTGTACTGTTTTACAGATTATAAATTCAAACAACATACACTTTCTGAAGGTTGTAGGAGAAATGTACCAATGACAAAATTCATGAATAAAATGTTATTAAAAAAACACAAAATAAAAGCATTAGAAAAATCTCATGGTTGAAACAAACAACAGTTGACTTTGAAGGAACAAAAAAAAGTAACAGAAAATTCAGAATGGGCTGGTATATGCTATTTTTTTCCAGATAATTTAGGTAGTTCTTTCTAATTTGCTCTTTTTTATAAATCACCATACATATATATATATATATGTATGGTGATTTATAAAATAATATATATATATTACATGTGATATCATTATTTCTTTAAAATTTTTCTAGGAATATGAACTCTTTATCCTGCATCTTTTGATGATATAAATATATACATATAGATAATTTTCTGATTCAGGTACAGATTTCTAGAAGCACATTATTAAAAATGTTATAGAAGCATATACATACATACATATATGCACAAACCTGCTCATAAAAGAATTATCAAACTTAAGTTCTAATGAGCATACTATCTCTTTAGGGCTCTCACCACATCAGATTATACCACATACATTATGACATATAATCTGTCAAGGAACATTCTATAGATGATATGCTCATTTTCAATTAAAGTAAAGTTGAAAAATGACAGGAATGGTGATATCAAGCTTATAAAGTTAATAATTAATACAGAAAGAATTTCAAACTGGAAATTTTGTGACTTCTCAAACCTGAAATTTCTACCCCTAAGCCTTTAATGTTCTTGTTGGGAAGCACACCAGCAAAAGCAGAGCATCTTCATTGTTTACTGACTGTCTATCCTCATTAAAATTGTTTTTTTTTCTCATAAACAAGGTGATATGTCAGGTTGTTATTGCCTTGAAAATATGTGAGAGAAGCAATTTTTAAAAAGGAAATCCATTTCGGTTCACAGTTTCAGACTTTTCAGTCAATATTTGGCTGACTACACTGTTGTTAGCTTAAGAAGAATTGTTGGTAGGAGTCTATCTAGTGTAGCCACTTTGGAAATCATTCTCGAGAATTCACACACAGAAAAAAAAAAAGAAAAGAAAAAGAACATCCATAGGAACCAGGCACATGTGCCTATATAACATTAAAGTTATTATAGAGATACCTGCACATTCATATTTGCTGCCAATTTTATTCATGATAAACAAAAGTTCAAATCAACTGATATGTGTATGGACAAATAAGTAAATAATGAAAACATGACACACACCATGGAATTCTATTTGACTGTAAAGAGAAATGCAATGAAATTTACAGGTACATGGACTGTCTTCTCTACTTTTTTTCTATTGCTGTTCTGCCAAGGAAACTTATAGAAGATGTGATTTACCTAGCCTTATGGTTTCAGAGGGTTAAGAATCCTTTATGACAGGGAAGCGTAGCAGCAGACATGGTGGAAGAACAGGGAGCTAAAGGCTCAGATCTTGGATCACAATTTCCACAAAGTGAATTAGAAATAATTCAGACCTTTGAACTCTCAAAGCCTGACCTGGTGACACACTTTCTCAAAAAGGTCTCCCCCACACCAACCCTAACAGGATTAACATCTGGTTACTAAGTATTCATCTGCCAGAGACTTTGGGAAGCATAAGACTCAAACCACGACATGGATGGAATTGGAAAACATTATACAGAGTGAAGTAATTCACACTAAAAAAGGAAATGCTACGTGTTCTCATTCACATGTGGAATCTATATCTTTGCAGTTTTATGTTTGCATTGTAGAAGTCTTTCACCTACATAGTTAGTTTTTATTTTCTTTGAGTATAGTGCAAATGGAAGTGTTCCCATGCTCTTTCTGACTATGTCTGTTACTGGTGTATAGAGAGTTTACTGATTTTTGTAAGTTGTTTTTAATTGTGACCATTTGCTGACAATCTTATCATTTCTATAAGTTATATACCGGTATTTTTGAATTTTTTTTAGTATAATGTAATACTACAAGCAAACTGGGATAATTTGACTTCCTTTTCTAGTTATAGCCCATTTTTCATTCTTTTATCTTATGGCTCTACATAGTGCTACAGGCATTAAGGTGGAGAAAACAAGGAATAGTGGACTTACTGGGAATAGTGAATTTATTTGAATGTATACATAAGTTTAATTGAAGTAATCCTATACAGAGGAATAGAATGACTCCAATGGCGTCACATCTCTCTCAATTTATCAAAGGGCAAATCATTGCACTACACTCACAAGACAGACTGATGCTGCTGTGACACAGCATGTTCAATTGCTACAACTTCAGTTGCTGCTGTGTCCTCCTTTCCAAGGGGGATAGGAAACCTCAACCAAGCCTTGAGTGTATTAAGTAATCAATGTTTGACTTGGGCTTTTTTTTTCTTAGAAAATACATTTTGAATGATTCTTGTGTGTCAGATCTAATTTTTAAAACAAAAGTAAAAATAAAACATTGAAACCAAAATATTTAAACAACTAAAGAAATAAAGTTCTAATAATTCCACTCTCAAAATAGGGTTTTGTTTCTTGAGATACTTTTTTATATGTAGAGTTCTTGCCATAAAAAGTGGCCTTTGTATATTAGGTAGAGAAGCAATATAAGATCATGGTTTTATTATATCAATCACTGCATAAAAGTTCACTAAATATAGATACAAGATATGTACAGACCTATAGACTTATCTATATATGGCATAAGAGTACATATATTTCATTTCAAAACTTCATAGTATTGACTAGACATTGTATATACTATTAAAACCACATATTTTTCCTTATAAACTATTTACACTAGATATAAAGGGAATAATAGTTTAAATTTCTAATTCCATGTTTATTTTGCAAACTATTTACAGGTATGAAAAGTGCTTCTGTAAAATCTCTTTAATGTTCAAGTGAGCCACTCAGTGTTATCAACATCAACTTTCTTATCTCAAAAAAGTCAAATTATTGATTCTAGAGATCATTATGGTTTTGTAATTGGACTACATCAGAGTGCCCTTACAGCTTATCATCTTGCAACCAAAACCAGGCAAAAGAAATATCATGAAAGTTTTCTTTGATTTATTTTCTGCAAGAATTCATTTGAAATCCATAGAGATCTGATGTCTTCTTATTTTTTACTCTTAAGAAAATATTCCCCAGATGGTGAAAAAGGCATTTAGAAGGTCAAAATAAAATCAGTTTAAAACAACTTTTTAACTTCTATCCGTTTTGATTAACTGGAAGGTTTCACTGGCCTAAGCCCATCTCCTTTCTCTTGCTCTCCCAAATCCCTTCCTCTCCTGAAGACACAATAAGCATTAGTTTGTGGCCAGGAAGTGGTGTTGTGAGATCATGGTCTGAAAACATGCTGAACATGAGCATCACTGTGTTGACCTTGAATGGAATTGAGAGATCACAGTCAGAATATGAGAAAATGTTTGCTCAATTAAAATGAAACATCTTCAGTGTTTTTTTTTGTTTTGTTTTGTTTTGTTTTTCTGTCAATGGACAGGCGACTATTGCTTAGCTGCATAGGGAAATGTGCTAAACACAGAGCTGAGGAAAGAAAAGGCAACAATGAAATGAAGTGATCAGTATTTCTCAGGAATCAACACTGCAAACCACAAAGAGAAACAACTTGTAGTCTGATATACTGATTATATCTGTAACAAAAGGAGTCCTTCCAATTAGAAAAGGCACCTGTGGCTGGACAACAGTCAGCAGAGAAGCCAGTCATTTTGTATGGTTCAGGGCAGCAACCTATTGTCTATGAGTGTATATTTTTTCTTTTTTTTTTTTTAAAGAAGTGTAGTTTTCAACCAGGCAGTGGGGGCACAGGCCTTAATCCCAGCACTTGGGAAGCAGAGGCAGGCAGATGTCTGTCAGTTCAAGATCATCCCGGACTAAAGAGCTAGTGCTCAGGACAGGCTCCAAAAATATACAGAGAAACCCTGTCTCAAAACAAACAAACAAACAAACAAAAACAAAGAACAAAAATGTATTTTTCATACAATATATTCTGTTCACAGTTTCCCCTATGCAAACATCTCCCAGATTGTTTACACTTCCTTCATAACCAATTCCACATCCTTTCTCTCTCTCTCTCTCTCTCTCTCTNTTTTTTTTTTTTTAAAGAAGTGTAGTTTTCAACCAGGCAGTGGGGGCACAGGCCTTAATCCCAGCACTTGGGAAGCAGAGGCAGGCAGATGTCTGTCAGTTCAAGATCATCCCGGACTAAAGAGCTAGTGCTCAGGACAGGCTCCAAAAATATACAGAGAAACCCTGTCTCAAAACAAACAAACAAACAAACAAAAACAAAGAACAAAAATGTATTTTTCATACAATATATTCTGTTCACAGTTTCCCCTATGCAAACATCTCCCAGATTGTTTACACTTCCTTCATAACCAATTCCACATCCTTTCTCTCTCTCTCTCTCTCTCTCTCTCATTCTAAATCCAACAGCCAGTATAAACAACAACAACAAAAGTAAAACAGAATAGGACAAAAACAAGCAAACAAATAAAAAGCAGTAAGAAAGAGCTAAAGAAGAAAACATACATACACACACACATACAGAGAGAGAGAGAAGAAAATCTCACATACACATTAAGAGACATACACATTCACACACAGGAATCCTATAAAAACATAAAGTTAGTGACAATAATATATAAACAAAAGACCTGTAAGTTTAAAAAGAAAGGAAGGAAAGAAGATAGAAAGAAGGAAAGAAAGAAGCAAAAGGCAAAGCAAAGTTTTTTTGAGACAAAATTTCTCCTAGAACACCATGGAGTTTGTTTTGTGTTGGCCATTTATATTCAGCATGGAATTTCCTTCTTTTTTTTTTGTCTTATAAGGCTTTGTCTTGGTTTGTTGATTTCTTTTTCCCCCTCATCTTATAGATTTTTTTATTTATATATTAGCTGTGGTTAATATACCCTGTGAGAATTTATATTTCAGTGTTGGTCTCTGAATCACAGTGTGTTTCATTCCGTTGGGATGAAGATGGAAGTGCTTTCTAAATACACAATCATCCATACCATCCAATATTTGGGAATTCACACCATGAAAGATTCTGTGTGACTTAGGGTTTTCTGGATGAACAGAACTGATCGAATGAATACATATTAAAAGGTAATTTGCTAGATTGATTTGCACAATGCTGCCTGGGGTATCTCACACCACAGAAGCTAGGAATCTAATATTTGCTCAGTTAATGAAGTTCAGGGTTTTGGTAGTTCAAATCTGAAGCTGAAAGCATGGAGGTTTCTTGGAGAGCTGCTGGTCTTCAGGCTGTGTTGGAAGCCTGAAGAAGCTTACTCTGTTGTGCCCAAGTCGCTATCCTCCCCCCAGAGAGACCACCAGAATCCAGTCAAGTCCAGAATGCAAAAGCAAGGTTTATTCAACAGGCTAATTCCAGCCAGGTTGGGAGCTCAACCATCACTCACGACACAGCGAAAGTAGGGAGAGCTGCAGCTCCTCATTTGGGCCTGACATATACAGGCAAAAACTGCAAGCTGGGTTCATTATGGGTCAAGGGAGTTGGTCACACATAACAGCAGGTGTGATTATCTCTAGCATGCCCCCTCCCCAAAGCGGTTGCTTCTGCTCTTCCTTGATGGACCACAGAGCTAGGTGTTAACAGGTGGCCTGTTGCCAGGAGCATTTCATGGTTTATGCTTGAACTCAGAGTCCTAGTTTGACATTCTGTTTTCAACTAACTCTTGATGTTGCACAGTTTTAAAATTTTTCATGTTCTTACAGTTATAGCATCAGTGAACGAATGCAACAGGCTAGATGAATTTACTAGGAAGAGTGAAGGCAAATATGCAAAACCACAGCTTTCCTTTTTCCATATTTTTTTCTTCTATGTTGAAACCAGAAGGTGTAGCCACATTTAGTGTGGACTTTCCCACTTCAAGTCACCTGATCAAGAAAGATCATCACAATCCTCTCTATCAGCTTTCATTTTCATTCCAGATCATCAGGTTGACAACCAAGATGATCTGTTTTATATGATTAAAACAATACAAGAAAGAAAACAAATGCTTTCATAGTATGATAGGGCGTCTCTTGGGTATGTTCATAGCAGCATTATTTGTAATAGCCAGACCTGGAAACAACCCAGATGCCCCTCAGTAGAATAATGGATAAAGAAAGTGTGGAATATTTACGCATTAGAGTACTATTTAGCGGTAAAAAACAATGACATCTTGAATTTTGAATCCGAATGGATGGAAATAGAAACACTATCCTAAGTGAGGTAACCCATACCCAAAAAGATGAATATGGTATGTACTCACTAATTA
>LOEQ01003852.1:186755-199947 GCA_001685075.1 Bramus lutescens
AGAGAGAGAGAGAGAGAGAGAGAGAGAGAGAGAGAGAAATCTTGAAGAAGTCTAGAAGTCTTGTTCTACCTACTATCATTTTTCTTATGAAAACAATGTAACAAAGACTCACAAGAAGCAGATTTGACCACTGGAGTCAGAAAGCTAGTAAGCCTCCTGTTCGCTGATATAAGCATACCCAGCAGGGCCACTCACCCCTTTCAGTGACATTCAGCAGAACAGTGTGTAATCCATTTATTCTCTTTATCTCACATTCCCTCAGAAGCATTTTCCTCAATAGGTAACTGGGTAAGAGTACTAAATATATCTAATCTAGAAGTCTTTCTTTCAGATGTGAACAAATAATATTGGACCATTCTTTAAATAATTTTACCTCTGAGATAAAGTTTGTTTGCTTTTTTTGTTATTTTTAATTTCAAGCTGTAGTTATAGCATGTGGAAAACAGAGGCAAGAAAATGGCTATGAGCTTAAGGAAACCTTTGACTTATAGTGAGCTCCATGCCAACCTAGGTACAGAGCTAGAACCTGTCTTAAAGCAGAAGAGATTAGCAAGTTTTTAGTATCAGATTTTTCTCTTCCTTTTAGAAGTGGGCAATGGCATATACAGCATCCTTTCAGCCTCAGAGTCATGCTGTGTCCAGTGTAGGGTCCTTGTGAACCATGCAGCTGCTCAGCTATAGAATATATTTTCATTGGGTATTAGGAGGAAAGTAATTACTGAGACGGTGACTACAGGCACCTTCCCTAGGCATTGGGGCTCTGACCTTTGCTAGTCTGTAGTTTACAGTGCCTCTTTCACTTTTGTGTTGATACACTTTTGTGTATCAAGTAAGAATTCAAATTTTAAGCCATGGTGATATGATAATATATGTGGTTATTTCAATTTTTTTTAATCTGGTGAGTTTTGCTTTGTTACCTAGTATGTGATCGGTCTTTGAGAAGGTTTCATGAGGTGCTGAGAAGAAAGTACATTCCTTTATGTTTGGATGGAATGCTCTATAGATATCTACTAAGTCCATTTGAGTCATAACATCTGTCTGTTCCCTTATTTGTCTGGTAAGTTTCTGTCTGTCAGACCCGTCCAGTGGTGAAAGTGGGATGTTAAGGCTCCCACTATTAGTGTGTAGGGTTTAATGTGTGATTTAAACTTTAATAGTGTTTTATTATTTTGATAGCTGTTTATTGTGGGGAAGTGCTAGAGTTTTAAATCATGTTTGCAAATTCTTCTGTTTTTCCTTAAGACTTGTACCTTAATTGTGCTCACCTTTAAAATTTGAACTGTGTTTAAGAGCTCATATAATGACCAACAAGACACATAGAATATACAAAAATGATGGGGGGGGGTCTTTGTGTTTTTAAGTTGGAATTCTTTCCCTTCTTCTATCCCTATTTTTCTTAGGTTTGATGTTTTTATGGTGTCCTATATTTCTTGGATATTTTTTGCTAAGCCTTTGTTAGATTTAGCATTTTCTTTGACTGATGAGTCTACTTCCTCTATGGTATCTTCAACACTTGAGATTCTTTATTCCATCTCCTGTATTCTGGTGTTTATGTTTAAATTTTGGTTTCTGATCATTTTCCCATATTTAGCATTTCCAGAATTCCCTCTGTTTGTGTTTTATTTATTGTCTCTATTTTGGTTTTCAAGTCTTGAATTATTTCTTTCACCTGTTTGGTTGCTTTTCTTGGTTTTCTTTAAGGGATTTGTTGATTTCTTCCAATTTTTTTGTTTTCCTTTTCCTCCATTTCTTTGAGAGAATTTTTTATTTCCTCTTTAAGGACCTCAAACATTCTCCTAAAGTTATTTTTAAGTTATTTTCTTCTGCTTCATATACATTGGGGTGTTTAAATATTGCTATTTTAGAGCCAATAGTTTTTGTTGGTGTTGTGTTGCTCTTTGTGATTTTGAGTGTTCTTACTTTGTCTACCCATCTTTTCCTCTGATTGGTGTAGTTGGGGCTGTGTCTCTGGTGATCACTCTTCCAGGTGCCTGTGGATCCAAGGCTCAGATGGTTTCTCCTCATGGTGGAGTCAGGGCCAGGGTTCCAGTCACCCTGGAGGTTGCTTGTCACTCCCGAAGGTCGTTCTGCAATCTTGGAGGTAGATCAAGTCTTCTTACATTGAGGTAGCTTGCTTTGGCCTGCTCTCACAGAGGTCATTGGCTTAGGCCTGGTATCACAGAGGTGGTTGGCTCAGACCTGCACTGGTGGAGGTGGCTGGCTAGGTTGTGTTCATGCTGAGGTTGCTCACTTGGGCCTGCTCTTTGCAATGGGTGGGCCTGCTTCTACATATGTCTCTTCCTCGGGTCTGCTCGCATTGAGGTCACTGGCCTGGGCCTGGGCCTGGGCCTGGTCCTGTGGAGGTTGCAAGCTTGGATTCTTTCAGTTGAGGTCATGCCCTCAAATCTGCTCCTGCAGAGGTTGCTCGCTCCGGCCTGCTTTGATGATAGTTGCTGGCTCAGGCTTGCAGCCACAGAGGTTGCTGGCCTGGGTCTGGTTCTGTGAAGGTTGCTGGCTCAGGCCTGCTCTGGGGGAGGTTGCTGGCTTGAGCCTGCTACAGCAGATGTCCCTGGCTTAGGCCTTCTCCAGTGGAGGTTGCTTTCTCCTCAGGCCTGCTCCCACAGAGGTCGCTGGCTGGCTAGGGCCCTGTTCCATAGAAGTCCTTGCCTGTTCCCTCAGAGGGTGCTCCCTCATACCTGCCAAGCTTGTTGGCTAGATGGTGCTCCAGAGGAGGTCACTGGCACGGACCCACTCTGCAGAGGTTGCCAATTTTAAAATATCTCCTGCCAGACTGTTGTGGGGAATGCCTTTGATACCAGCACTCAGGAGGCAGAGGTATACTGATGTCTGTGAGTTCGAGGCCAGCCTAATCTACAAGAGCTAGTTCCAGGACAGGCTCCACCCCCCTCACCAAACAAACAAAAAAAAACAAAAAAACAACAACAGCAACAACAACAACAAACTCCTAAGCATAATATCTGTCCCTAATACTTTTCTATAATATTCCTTGTACAACTCTGACTTAGTTTACATGTTCTCTTCACCAGTTTTCTGTACTGACAATGTTTGATGCTGGAAAGGCAGCCTGGCAATTAAGAGCAGTTAGTGCTCTCACAGAAATGCTGGATCAGAATCCCAGAACCCACATAGCAATTCATTAAGAACTATATTCCAGTTTTAAGGAATCCTGGCCTTTAAAAGCACTGCATGCACATGATGCACATATATACATACAGGCAAATACCCATAAATGCATATACACAGAGAATATATTACAGCTTGTCCTAATCTGCATATGCTTTCAGCTCCGCTTGGACTTTGTCCATTGCCATGGTCACAGCTTCATAGAAATTGAATCTCTCAATCTCTTCTTTAGGTGTTCCCATTACACTTTCATCTTCCCTATCAAAGGACAACTTCAGGGTCTAATTTGGTGATTCACAACCTGGAAATATGAGGTAGTCAATGCCCTGATGGAAACTCTTGGGCAGGGTCACTGAAATTGCCCTGTTCTTATTGCTTCTGCCCTTTGGATGGAAGAGTACTGGTAAACAGCCTGCATGGCTCTAAAGCTCAAGTAATGCAGCTTGGTTGCCAATGGTTGTGAAAAGCTGGTGAGTGAGCCGCACATTGCACAGTGGTTTTCTCTGCTTCCGTTGTTCCCTCCTGTCTGATCTGATATTTCTCTTCTATAGCAGGAAAAAAGGCTGTCCTCCTCCTAGTAATGATCCCAGCCCCTAACCCAGGTAAATACTTGGCAACGTTCTCTCTAACAATCTTAACCAGTTTTCTCTCACCTATTAGAGTAGGGAATTTTGTTGCTCATACATTGGTTTCATATATAGGGCTTTAAAAATCTTTAAAGTGCAAAGTTTGTGCTATCTGTCTCTAGGCTTGATATCTATCAGTTTTCCACGTTGTAGGATTTCAATATTTGCTGAATGATAGTCTTTAAACCATTTAACTCAAAATCCAATACATAGACATATTGCTTGCAATACTAAGCTTGTAACACCCTTATGATATGGTACAACACTAATCTCTGATCCACTAAAAATGTCTACCTGCCATCTGTAAACATTATCAAGAAAATGAACATTGTAAACTGTTCTGAGTGCTAAGACCTGTAAGCTTCAGAGGACAAAGTGGAAAGGTGGTAACTTTATAATTCCCAGTGTCCAAAACAAAAGAGAATGAGAGGTCCCGAATTCAAAGCCATGAAAAGATGAACCTATCAGATAATTAGGAGAATTTTAGCTATCTCCTCAATTTTGGTCTATTTGGTTGCTCAGGAGACTGACCATCTAGACCTAGTAATAAGGAAGGAGCTTCTTGCTCAAATGACGTTTTCAAATACTACTAATATTGCCCCAAAACCATCCTTAGTCATTTTCTGAAGTAAAGATTCCCTAGTGATCTTTCCAATACTTAGGCTTCACGCTCTTTTCACAATAGTTCATTTACCTTAGCAGTACGTGTTTATGATTTTTTTATGTCCCTGTGCAACTTGAAAGATCACTCTTGCCACTCAATGAAATCCCATTTTATATATATGCATATAAATATATATATTCATTTATATTTATACCTTTATAACTTATATTTATGGTTATATATGGTTATTTCATTTCACTTTTTAAGGAACAATAACTGGTTGTGTCCAGCTTTTTGCAACTGTAAATTAAGTTGCTATAGAAATTTGCGTGTAAGATTTTGTGTAGGCGTATGTTTTGAGCCACTTAGTAAATACCTTGCAGTATGTAAGCTATAGTTATTGTTAGCTTTATAAGAAACTGCCAAGATGTGGTTTAGATGTGCTGTATCGTTTTCTCACTATGAATGAACAATAATTTTATGGCTCCTCCTTGGCAGCATTTAAAATAATCAATTTTTGAAATGTATAGAGAATGATTTATAGACTCATTTTAATTTGAATTACCTTAACTCTAGTAATGCTAATTTGAGTGTAATTAAAAGTTCTAAACATATTTTATACATTTATTTGCTATCTATAAAAAATAAATTTTGATGCATTATATTGAGTAGTTTTATACCAACTTGACACAAGTTAAAGTCATCTGAGAGGAGGGGACCTCAATTGAGAAAATGTCTCCATAAGATCAGGATAGCAAGACTGTAAAGCATTTTTCTTAATTAGTGATTGATAAGGATGTCCCAGCCCATTGTGAGTGGTACCATCTCTTGGCTGGTGGTCCTGTGTTCTACAGGAAAATGGACTGAGCAAGCCATGGGGAACAAGACAGTAAGCAGCAACCCTCCATGGCCTCTGCCTCAGGTACTGCCTCAAAGTCCCTGCTGTGTTTAAGTTCCTGCCCTGACTTTCTTAAATGATCAACAGTGATATAGGAGTGGAAGGCAAATAAAGTCTTTTCTCCCAAACTTTCTTTATGTTCATGGTTTTCATTATGGCCCTAGAAACCCTAAGATATGCATCTATTCAGGTTTTTTATATTTTTAATATTTTAGTTGTTTTTACTGAGCTATGCAATTACCCACTTCTCTTTCTCTCTTCTCCCTTCCCACCCTCCCCACCCCCTGCCCTACATGCTCCCAAGTCTCTGGAGCTATGGATTACAGTCTGGTTATCCTTTGCTTTGCTTTATATGTTCTATCCACTGTGAGTGAGTATATACCATGCTTGTCTTTCTAAGTCTGCTTTATCTCACTCTGGATATTATTTTCTAGCTCCATCCATTTTCCTGCAAATTTCATGGTGTCATTTTTTTTACAGCTTAGTAATACTCCATTGTGTAAATGTATCACATTTTCTTTAGCCATTCTTCAGTTGATGGGTATTCATTCTTCAGTTTAGAAGTTAAAAAAAAGGTACAATGGAAATAGGGAAACATCTTTAACAAGTGGTGCTGACATAATTGGATATTACCATGTAGAAGATTGCAAATAGTTCCATATCTATCATTTTGCACAAAACTAAAGTCCAAGTGGATCCAGGACTTCCACATTGAACTAGCTACATTGAACCTGATAGAAGAAAAGGTTGGAAGTAGCCTTAAATGCATTGACACAGGAGATCACTTCCTAAATAGAACACCAACAGCACAGACACTGAGAGTAACAATCAATAAATGGGACTTACTGAAACTAAAAAGCTTCTGTAAGACAAAAGACATGATAAATAAGACAAAATGGCAGTCTTCAGAATTGAAAATGATCTTCACCAACCCCATATCTGACAAAAGGCTGATATCTAAAATATATAAAGAATGCAAGAAACTAGAGAAGTAATAATTGCAACTAAAAATAATTCAACTAAAAAAACAAGGTACGGATATAAACAGAGAATTCTTAACAGAAGAAACTCAAGTGGCTAAAAAACATTTAAGAAACGCCTCAACAGCCTTAATCATCAGGGAAATGCAAATCAAAATATTTCTGAGATACCATCTTACACCTGTCAGAATGGCTAAGATAAAAAATACTAAGGACAGCTTATGCTGGAGAGGATGTGAAGTCAGGGGAACAGTCTTCCACTGTGGGTGAGAGTGCAATCTTGTACAGCCATTCTGGAAATCAGTATGGTGGTTTCTCAGAAAATTGGGAATCAGTCTACCTCAAGACCCAGTGATATCACTCTTGTGCATATACCCAAAGGATACTCAATCATACCACAAGGACGCTTGCTCAAAATATTAATAGCAGCCTTATTCATAATAGCCAGAACCTAGAAACAACCTAGATGCCCTTACATGAAGGATGACTAAGATTTTTTTTAAAAATCACAAATTAATAAATTTATTTTTATCTTAAGAGTTCCTTGAATACTTTGTTATAAATTCCTTGTCAAATATGTCTGTGGGTTTTAAATTTTTTCTTCTTGTCTGTGTTTCGTTTTGCATTGTTTTAATAAGGTCTTTCATAGATACTGAAAAAAATTAACCAAGTGATTTTAGTTTTGAACCTGAAACTTAATCACCAAAGTCAAAATTTAAACAATTTTTTGTGTATTTTCTTCTAAAATGCTTTAACATTTTAATTCACATTTTCAGATGATTATTTTTAAGACAGTCATACATGAGTTTGTTGTTAGGTTTTCCTAGCTTTTGTTTTGTTTTCCTAGTTTCTCTGACCCACATATTCAGCAGGAAATGAGATATTCTCTGTTCTTTCTAGACTTAAGTGATTGAGGGAAGTCTAAAACTAGAACATTTCCACTTTTTCAGTACATGTGAGGACCAAGCCTCATCTTACTAAGTTTGGGTCCTGGAATTCCTCTTTCATGTACTTTCCATGTTTCAGGGTACAGTCATCACTAGATCCCTGGAGACATTCAAGAATCCTGTGGTCTTATATTGGCTTTTGAAAAAGTATCATGATATGTGGTAGGGGGCGGGGAGTGTAAGGTAGGGTTTGCGGGACAAGGCTATTCTCTACTCTTTAATTGCCTTAATATTTTCAACTTAATAATGAACTTGGGTTTGAGGCTAAATTTCTTGCATTTTGTAAAGTAAGTTGGTTTTTTCTTATCAAGTGCAGTTGCTTTGTTCTTAGGAAAATTTTACATTAGCAGAAACCAGCAGGAAAAATTGATAGAGGATTCCTTGGCATCCAAAGCACACTTATCAGAGATACAGGTGGGTGGGTAGAGCTGACATTTTAAAACCAGATTTATCAAAGAGCCAATTTTAAGGTTGAAATGCTCTCCCTTGGGTTGGAATTGGGTCTTGTTAATTAAAAAGTCATTTATCTAAATTGCTTCAAGTTTCTCACAGTTCTAAAATGTGAACATCTGCAAATGATACTGACATTCAAAAGCCTGGGCTGCATAGGAATTTAGAAGAAATATATATTATTTGCTATGCCATTGGTCCAGATTTTCATAGGTTGAAATAACTGTTTAATATAGACAAAATGAAGCCCACACTCTCCTCTCAGAAGAAGGATGAAATTTTGGTAAAATAGGATGTTAAAATATTGAAAAATCTTCATCCTAAATTATTTTGCTATAATATCTGTATGTGGTAGAATATTTTGATGAATGAAAGCTCTGATTGTGGTTTATATGGACTTGTATCCAGCTCAAAACTGATTGGATCATTGATTGTGGATTAGCTAACAAATTTTCTGCTTTTTAAGCTCATTTTCCTAACTTATCTTTAATTGTTGTGGGCTTAATGCTTCTTCCACTTACAGGAAAATATCTTATTGGTTTAATTAAGTGTTACCTTTGTAAAAGGAAGTGACTTCATTTAGCCTGAAGTCCTCGACATCTCTTCAAAGGAGAAAGGTGGACTACTGAAGGCCTGGCATTTGCCATTATTTTCTTGAAAGAGGGGACTCTTGCCTCATCTCAGAAGTATCTCCAAACCATACAGTATCTTTGGTTAAGCTTTCGATGTCACATCCTTTGTTGTATCATTTCCCAGGTTTGCTTTATCTAAGTAAAATCTGTTTATGGAAAGACATCCCCATCTTTCCCATGGTATAACAAATAGGATGATTTTGTTTTTGCATTTTTGCTTTGTCTTTCACTGTCAGAAAGAAAGAGAAAGAAGTGTGTTTTGAACTAAAAAATGTAAACAAAGGCTAGGGAGTACTGGCACACATACCTTGGCAATAACCCATTGTTTTTAATTGGCATTAAGACCCACTCATCAAGAAAGATGCTGTGCCTGTACTGGAACACCTAGCCTAATATCCAGAGCTAGTGAATTCATGGATCTCGGAGGAAGTCCTACAAGTTCCACTTTACTAAATCAGCATACTCTCTAGCCACATTCTAAATATTTGTTCTTATACGCACAAATGAGTGTAGTTCTGACCGCTCATCAAGGATATTTCATTTTACAAAGATGAAGACCATTACAGAAAATCACAACCGATCAAAATGCTTAGTTATAGAGCCCAATACCAGTGGATACATCCACAATAAAACCCCTTCTCCTAAGTCTTAAAGACCATTGCAGAAAAAGGGGTGTAAAGATTATAACAGACCTGAGCTAAATGCAGAAAGCACTAATCTGTCAATATGCTAATATGGATAAGGGAAAGCACACTATGCCTCAGGTATCAACCCTAAACACACAAGTCCAACAAATGAACAAACAATAACAAACAACAGTAAAACAAGCAAGCAAAGAAATAACAAACAAATTAAAAAATACTAAGAAATACTGAGATTGGGAGAAATAATCTTAGGTAGGGAAGAGCATGTCAACTGGTTATCCAATACTAAATTTTCAGACTTAAAAACATGTGAGTTACATTATATCAAACAGACACAAAAAGATATCTAAAATTCTATAAGTAGATTTCAAGGTCCTACTTTTTAAAAGGAGCAGTGACAATATGGAAGGCTTAAGTAAACAGACAAAAAATACAATATCTTAAGACTTAGAAAAGGCCAGAAAATTAGATGAAATAGTGAAATTATTAGATTATGAAAACATACTATGAAAGGGAGCATAGAAGCAGACTGGATTAAAACTTGAGTCAACTATCCCTTGTTTCTGAAAGCCTACCTCTAAGGCAAAACCTACCACTAAATGGGAATCAAAGAATGAAGACAATCCTATAGTGCTCAGTGAGGTATTGGAGAAATTGGGGAGAAAATCAACAAATTCATAGCTCAGGCAATTCTAGGGGGAAAATATAAGTATTGATACATACATTAACAATCATGGAGGTTTCCTGGGGCTGGGGAAATTGTCCAGTAGGTATACTGCTTGCTGCACATTCTTGAGGAGCAGTATTTGGACACCTAGAACCCATGTAAAAATTTGGTATGGTGGCATGCACCTGTAATCCCAGTTCTGGGGTGAACAAAGACAAGAAGATCCTGAAGATATACTGCCTGGCTTTTTTAGCTGAAATGGTAGATTTTAAATTCAGTAAAACTCTGACTCAAAATGTAAGATGAAGAGATATAAAGAAAGTTATCTAACACCAACATCTAACCTCCAAACACTCATTAATAAATAAATGCAGTGGCATACATGTGTGTATACACATGTATACAACACACATGCCCACAAACATACAAGTAATAAATATTCCCAATAAATAACCCAACAAAAATCCCAGAAAATCAAGAGCAAATCAAATGTAACCTCAGTAGATGCCAAGGAAGAATAAAGATTAGATATTAGTGAAATAGGAGCTGAAACAACATCATACAGAACAAATCTAAATGTTGCTTCTTTTTGAAGAGATAAATGTGATTGAAAACTCCTACTGAAACTGCCAAAACAAAGAAAAGATCCAAGTAATAAAGCTTGAGGTGAAAAGGGAAATTTACAACAAAACATAATGAAATCCAAACAAGTATTAGGAAATATGTTGAAGACTTACTTTCCATAAAACTGAAAAACCTAGGACCAATAAGATCCCCAAACACATACTGCATGTCAATTTAGTTCATGATAATATGAATAGTTTGAATGACCCATAACATGCAATGACTGAAACAGTAATTAAAAATATCATCTCACAGAAAAGTCAGGACCTAAAGATCAACTAAATAATTCTACCAAATTTTAATGAAGAGCTAAAAACAATACATAGTCCACAAAATACAAAGAGAAGAAATACAACCAAACTCAGTCCATGAAACCAATAAGTACCATAAGATCAAAATTAGATAAGGCTCCAACAAGGATTAAGTTCCATGATGAACATAGATCCAACATATATCCCAAATGCTCAAAAACAAAAAGGAAAGGAAAACCTTGCCTAATTAATTTTAAAAACACATTAAGATTATATTTCACATCAAGTTGCTCAGAAACACAAATAAATAAAAGTGACACCACTATGATGCTAATTATAACTATATTGCTAATTACCAACTTGATAGAATCTGAAATTTCCAACGATTTTGAATTTGGCATGTCTATGGCAGATTTTCTTAGTTTAGTTAATTGATATGGGAAGACATATCTTGATGATGGATGAATTAAATTAGATCCTTATCACTCACTCTGCATACAATTCTAAACAGATCAAAGACCTCAGTGGACTATCTTAAATATTGAATGTTCTAGAAAAGAAACTATGGGATGTACTTCAATATATGGCATAAACAAGAGCTTTCTGAAAAGTGCTCCTATAGCACAGAAATAACTGTCCCCAACAGAATAATAGAATCCTATTAGTCTATGAAATTAAAAAGCTTGGAAAAGCAAAGGAAATTATCACCAAGGTAAAGACTACTTATAAAATAGGAGACCATCTTTGTCAACTATACTTTAGAAGGTTGATTAATATCTGGACTATAAAAGAACTACGAAAGTTAAATATCAAACCTCACACATTTCTAATAACTGGATGGGGTGATAATCCAACTAGATCCTTAGTGAAGAAACACAAGGAGCCAATGACTGAAAAAAGTGTTCCACAACCTCGCCCATCAGAAAAAAATACTGATACAAATTAAAGCTACTTAGAGATTCTGTCTCTCCCCAGTCAAAACATTTATTTACCTTTGAAAAAATAACAACAAATGACAACAAACAGGGCCTACAATGAGGGGAAAGAGATTTTACGTACTGGTGGTAGAATGCAAACTAATGTGTTGTTTTAACTTCAACACAGTGGTTACACCTTAATATACTGCTATCTCAGGCAGAAAATGCAACTTTGTAAGTACTGACCCACTTGGCTGCTGCGATGATATTTTGAAGAGACTTCTGCTCCTAGAGACACCAGCACTGTCACTGCTACTAAAGGTAGCTTTACCTAAATCTCTATCATTCTAGTTATGCATAAGACTCGAGAATCAAAGGCTGGGGTGAAAGCCAGCAAGCTCAGAGAAACCAAGTAGCAGTTAGCTAACTGTCTCCTTTCTCAGCCCATGGAAAACCTGTTTTTCCCACTTTGCCAAGCCAGAAAAACCTGTACCACTCCAGACCCCACCCTACTACTTCTGTGTCTGTCTCTTCCATATGCCCCCTGAGACTCTATGATTACTGTCTGTCAACGAGTTGTTAACATAGCCTCCTGATCCAAGTTTAATTTATTTAACTAATGTGAATGCAAACTCAGGGTCCACAGTGTAATCAAATATCCCCCAACATTAGTATACTTGCCATTAAATCACTCTGAAAGCTCCACAATAAATTAAAAATAGGATCATATTATGGTACACAAATATATCCCTTTGGTATCTACCTGAAGGACTCGAATTCTATCACAGAGATAATAGTAATTCCACATTTATTGCAGTATTAATCGCAATCACTAAGGCATGAAATAAGCCTAAATGCCCATCACCAGATGAATATAAATAAAATATGGTATGTATGCACAATGGACCTTTACTATGACCTATAAAATATGAAATCATGACACTCACTATATTAAATAAAACTAGCCAGACTCAGAAAGACAAATGCAAATGTTTTCTTTCAGACGGATCCCAGATTTATCAGGTACTATGTGCATTTGTGTATGTGGTGGGTCATATAACTAGTAAATATAGTAAAGGGAGAGAAGAAGAGTTCATAAAATGGGTAGAAAGAAAACAGATAGGGTTGCAGCAGTCTTTCTTAGATAACTCACCCCCAACTCTATACAGACATATTAATATGAAAGCTCAGCCTGTAACTTAGGCTTGTCCCACTAGCTCTTATAACTTAAATTGACCCATTTATATTAATATCCATTTTGCCTTGAGACTTTTTACCTCTCTACCATCTTGCACATCCTGTTGCCTCTCTTTGTCTTCTGCCATTATACCCCATCATTTCTATACTATATCCCCCTTTTTTTCAGAATGAGATCCTTGAATCTGATCAGCTTTCTTTAGCTTTCTTCTTGACCTTGACCAGTAACAATTTGTAACCAATGCCCCTAAATGATGACACACATTTATAAACCACCAAATGACTAAAATCATCCACCCTACCTTTTGGGAATGTGGGTGTTATATTCTCTAGACTGCTTCCTGTTTTCTGTGGATTGAAGCTATCTTTAGGGTATCTGAGAAAATTGAGATAATGGTAAAGTCATGGTAAAACTAGCCATTATATTTGTTGTCCAGTCTCTGTGTAATGGGAAAATGTAACAATGAGGGTCAGCTCATTGGGGTTTCTGTCCCACCCGATACCCCACAGCTGGCAAGCCCCAAAGAAAATCACACAGAGAGTCTACATTAGGTTATAAACTGATTGGCCCATTAGCTCAGTCTTCTTATTAGCTCTTGTAGCTTTTATTA
>LOEQ01003852.1:205338-222154 GCA_001685075.1 Bramus lutescens
GAGAGAGAGAGAGAGAGAGAGAGAGAGAGAATAAGAGAAAAGTGAAGAAACAATAGAGCAAGACATCCAATATCCTCCTGTGGCCTCTGGGCATATGTACAGCACACACCATAGCAAAGTGACTAAGTTACCAAAAACATGAAAAATATGAGGTTAAATGGAGCGATTGAGGAATGTGAAGGGTGAAGGGCAATAGATATTAAGTATCACTGCAAGGGAAGGAGGCTTGTGGCCATTCTTCTGGTGAATAATAAATAAACTGGGGCCCATTTCTGGCAATTAATGGCCTCAAAAGAAAATTGTTCTATATTTTCTTGAGTTCTGGAAGCTATTTCATTTGTTTAATGTGGAGAAATCAATTGATGCATGTAATGGAAGGGGTAAATTTCAGATGTAAGGGAGATATAGTGAAATCCTAACCAAAGACTTTGCCATTTACTGGAAAGACCCTTCAGCCTTGATCTTTTTGGTTCTATAGCCTCATTTGGTTCCTCAAAAATTCCATTGTAATGACTCAAATATCCTGAAATCTCTCATCTTTTCTTGTTTGGTGATTAATGCCAATAAAATTCTTTCTAATGTTATTATTTTGTTTTTCTGTTATTATTTTATGTGCATGGTTACCTTTGTCTGCATGTGTCTTGTTGTGTCATTCTAATAGAGGCCAGAAGAAGGAGTCAAATTCCACAGATAAAGTTACAGACAGTCATATCATGAGCTGATGTGTGTGTGTGTGTGTGTGTGTATGGGAATGATGGGAGTGAATGAAGGTGTCTTGAAGAGTAGCCAATACTGCTCACTACCGGGCCTTCTCGCCAGCCCCTTGCAAAAAAAATTAAGCAACTGTGTCTCAAGAATATTCCAGAAGGCTTTGCAGACTGCTCTCCAAGGGACCATCCACATCTATATTTAAGGACACCTTATTTATTCCTTGTCATTCAGCAATGCTATGGTGAGGAGAAAACCTGAGTGTTGGAAATGTGAAGTTAGTAATGATCATACTACATGAGTGGTAATACTACAACTCTCTGTTGGCAACAGTGAGGACAGCCACATTCTGTCTGTGCTCTGGTACCCAAGCAGAAGGCAACTAATGGAGCTCATGAAAAGGAGCTCATACACATACCATGGAAGGCTCTCTTCCAGGTTTTACAAAACAGCCCTATGCTTGATCTCATGTACCATGGAGTGTAGAGCCATTAAAATCAAGACCCAGGTCCAGCTTATTACTTTCCATTCTACCTCCAACAGGAGCCCTGTCCAAGTTAAGACATGGAGCCACATATCTGGTGGCCAAAATTCCTATTTATTTACATAATGCTATTTCCCAACTTCACCTAAGGTCTTATGGAGGTGCTAGAATACACCTCCCTGGCCATGGTGCGGGGAGGATAACAAAAGAGGGAGGTGATGCATATTAAAATATTCTAAAGAATATTGTAGAGAGGGAATCACTTTGTGTTCTTCATAAGTTTCCCTGACACTGCATTTTTATTCATACACAGGAGGGTGATGAGCCTGCTGTAATCAATGGGTTTCTTGTTTCCCAGTTTTAAAGGGAGAAATGTGATTTAACCATACAGTTAGCTATGATGTTTCTCCTTGCTCTAACATTTTCTACTTTGCAGTGGTTGAGATGATTGTCACAGTTCAGTGAAGGATCCTTCATAAATTGCAAGAGCTCTTTGAAGAAGCTGACATTTGAGGATCCATGCTGCGTTTCCATGGAAACCACTTGCAGTTATGAGAACAAATGTTAGTGCCAGATTTTAATCTGAGATGCAGGAAGCACAGAATTTCACTTTCTAAATGAAGACTAGTGATGGGGCACTGGAGCACAGGCTAAGAGGAAGGCAGAGAGTGGGTTCCTAAAGTTCTGTGCACTTTCATATATAGTTGTGCACATCTTAGGCATAACATTCAGGTTTGATCTTGTTATGTGCCCAGGTGTTTTGGAAAAGCCATTTGTAATGACTTACTGACTTTCCTTTCTTCGAGGGAATCCAACAAAGCCATTTACAAGAAGGACAATCTTGTTTTCAGTACAAATTGTGAGGTTATGATAGATTGGTTTAGATTCAAAGACTCATTCTTTTGAAACCATGACAGCAGTTCCAGATAAAATGAAGTACTGTCTGTGTTTACGACTATGTGCAAACTGCAGGTATTTGAGAAAAAAGGTTAAAGACTCAGAGTAAATACATAGAATTATTCTGTGATAATTATGTATTAATTTATGTAACATATAATTAACTGCATATTAATTATATGTTACATATAAAAAACAATGGAAGACAAAGGGTAGCTGTTTTGATCGTCTCAAAATCAAACATGGTAATGTCAAAGGAAGTAGAAGGCATTGCCAACTAGACAAAGCCAAGTGCTTTTAAAATGGTATAAAAATACTTTCTATGTATTTCTACCTTGCAAATATTAAGGCTAATCAAAAGATTACTGATGAGGTAACAAATTTTACAAAATTTTCTAACAAATTGTTTTTTTCTTATTGAAGGTCTTGGAATACAAAAGAATCAATTGATAATTTGAGACAGACAAAGAGTGGGTAGGGGGAAGGTATCCAGGGCATAGATCATTGTGATAGATCCAAGATATAGAGGATGAATTATTTTAAGCAAGTCATGACATTTAGAAATAAACTATTTGAATAAGAAAAAAGCACCAAAATTCTATTTTTAAATTTTATAAATTTTAGTCCTATAGATGGAACTAGAGGCCTCATGCATGATGGACAAGTGCTCTATCATTGTACTATTACATTGCTCAGCTCACTCAACTCTAAGACAGGGTCCCCTTAAGTATCTGGAATGGCCTTGAACTCAATTAGAAGTGAAGGCAAGTTTTTAACTCATAATTTTTCTGCCTCAACTTCATGAGACATGTTGGTTGCAGTCAAAATTATTCTAAATAATGACATGAGAAAGTTTCACATTTTGAGCACAATTGGGAGGTAGAATTATAAAATTTTGAGCATAAGAATGGAAGTGGGATGTAAAATAAAGATGAATTCTAAATACTTTGTCATGAGGAACAGAAAGTATATTGATCTACTCCTTTGTGGGGAGGTGGTGAGGAAATATAGCTGGTTATTTCTCTCCTATCAACCAGTTTCCAATGGAACCACTCTGAGGCTTAATATTAATTACAAAATGTTTGTATTCTTAGCCCAGGCTTACTATTAGCTGGTTCTCACAATTTAAATTTTGCTCATTTCTATTATTCTATATTTTACTAGGAGGATCCTGGCTTTTTATCTCACACCTTACTTTCATGGAAGCTGCTGGTATCTCCCAGACTCTGTCTTCATTTTCTCTGTATCTTTGCTTAGAGTATCTGACTGGCTCTATTCTGCCCAGTTATTGGCCAAATCACCTTCTTTGTTGACCACTGGTGATAGAATATATTCACAACATACAGATGGGCATCAGACATCATCTCCCCTTTTCTATCTAATTAAAAAGAAAGTTTTTATCTTTAACATAATAAAATTATATATAACAAAACAGTTACCAAATAAGAATTACACTTATAAAAGTTATTTTACTTATATTTGACAAAATTAGAAACATTCTATCATCTATTTTATCTTTTTAGTCTAATTTCATATCTAATTTATTGATTTTTCATCACTAAGGAAAGCTATAACTATATATTCTTGAACTCCATCAAAGACCCCAGAGAATACAAGATTATCTAAGTAACCAGGAGGTACATTGTAAGCAACTTCAAAAACTCTAGAAATTACAGAGATATTTGGTTGCCTGGACAGGCACCCTAATTTCTTCTGTAATGTTGGAGCATTCATTTTCAGCCTATAGGCCCACAGTATCTAGCAGATTTTTTTCAGTGAAGCAGGAAATTTTAAGGATTGTTTCACGTATTTTGGCAAAATTCATCAGTGGCTTTCTTCTGTGTACTGAAAAATGTCTGGCAGATTCTCTCATGAAGCAGGAACCCAAAGAATAGTCTCACTTTGTTACATAATGTACAGCAGGAATTTTCTTTTTAGTGCTGCATGTCCAGTTTATATAGTATATTGCCAAGAAGCAAGTACAGTTTCTTGCCCAAATGGCTAGCCTTGCCAAACTAAAAGCAAACTCTATGAAGAACTTCTTTCATACCCATCATCTTCTTGAAGAAATTGGTGTTGCAGGTCTCACTGTTGAGAAAAGTCTAAGTTCTTAAAACATTTTATAAGTCATATTTTGTAGGTCTTAGAAGTGTTTGAAGTTTACTTATCCATCTGAACTGTATCTTTGCATTTCTAGAAAACCTAACTAACTTGTCTATAAGTTTGACTATAGGGTCCTTGATAAAATTTTGATATAATGACCATGCCCTGGGAGGGCCAATGGTAACCTTTGTTGATAGATATCACCTGTCAAGTTTCAGGAATTATCAATTGATCAATGCTTGGTTCATATCAACCTGAAATGAATCCATTCGAAGAAGGATGCTTAAAAGAAATACCACACTAGCTCAGAATTGAGTATAATAGAGGATTATTTATTTAGGGGTAGATTCACAGATCACAGTCCTCTGCTGGAACAAGGAACAGCAAACAAATCCCACAGTCGTAAAAGAGAGACCAGATGTACACTTTACATTGGTATATATAGTATAAGAGGCCACACCCAAGTGGGCAGGTAATTTAAAGGCTACTGGCAGTAGGAATTCCTACAGCATCTCCCCCTTTTGTTTAAATAAGAACGTTCTAAGCCTAATACAAAGTTACATATGGTAAGAACATATATCAAGCAAGAAACATGTGATAAATATTTCAATAATTATCCTATCTTAGTGAGTTTAAGTCTACTATAATAAATACCTTGGCCTAGCCATGAGAAAATAGCAACTACAACTATGTAGTCTTTAACCTTATCAAAGATCCAAGGTTCCCAGCTGCTGGCTAATTTAAACCCAAAATAATCACATAGAAAATGTATTAATTAAATCATTGCTTGGCCCATTCGCTCTAGCTTCTATTGGCTAACTCTTATATTAATTCAACCCTTTTCTATTATTCCGCATATCGCCATATGGCTGTGGCTTACCAGGTAAAGTTCCCAGCATCTATTTCCAGTGGCTCTATGGCTTTTCTCTGACTCTGCCCTTTTTCCTCCCAGCATTCAATTTAATTTTCTCCACCTACCTAAGTTCTGCCCTGCTATAGATCCAAAGCAGTTTCTTCATTCATTAATGGTAATCATAGCATACAGAGGGAAATTCCAAATCACTTTTCTTTTCTTCTTAAATAAAAAGGGAGGTTTTAATTTAGCATAGTAAAATTACATATAATAAAACAGTTATCAAGGAATAATTACAGTTACAATATTTATGTCTACTTTATTTTTATCAAAACTAAGGAAAACTATAATAGCTATCTATTGTTCAACTCCATCAAAGACTCCAGAAAGACATAATATTACCTAAGTAAACAGAAAGTGCATTGTAAACAACTTCCAAAACTCTAGAATTAACAGTGACATCTCATTGCCTGAACAGTCACCCAAAGCTCTTCTGTACCACTGGGGAATCCATCTTCAGCCTACAAGCCCATACTATCTAGCAGACTTTTTCATGAGGCAGGATATTTCAAAGAAAGTTCTGCTTATATTGGCAGTTTGTCAGTCACGTTGTTCTGTGTCCTATAGAAGGTCTGGCAGTCTCTTTCATGAAGCAGGAACCTTGAAGGATCATCTCACCTTTAGGCAAGTTCATCAGTCATTTCTCTGTGGGTCCTGCATGTCCAATTCATCAAACAATCCAGACAAGAGCAGTTTCTTGCTCAAATGGCTAACCAACTCCATAAGGAGCCTCTTCAGTGCCCATCTTCCTCTTGATGTAGACTGATGCTGTGAGAAGCAGATGTGTCTCACTGTCATGAAAAGTCCTAAATGCTTAAAAAAAATTAATTGTCATATTCTGTAGTCTTTAAAAGGTTTGAAGAATGTCTATCCAGCTGAAATATATCTCTGTACATCTAGAAAATCTAACTAACATGACTACAAGCTTGTCTATTATAGATGACTATTAACCTATATTTCTTAATTATACATTTTATTTTAAAATGAACTACACAATCACAATACCTTAATCAAGAGAAGAACTATACATGTAACAAATTTGACCTAAAATTTGTATCAATAAACCAAGATACATACCAATGCAAAGTATCTATATCTACAGCATATCCTCCTTTAAATGTAAAGAAATATTTACAAACAATACTTGGAAACATAGGTTCAGTTCTGCCAAAACTTCTTCCTGCTGTTTATTGGGCAAAGTAATTTTTTGAGGGTGTTCACTGCAACCTCTCATGGGGTCCTGTTCTATCAAACCATTTAGTTTGGAATGAATCCACAGGTTCTTATCCTCTGTGGAAACAAAAGAACTTCTTTTCCAAAGCAACATATCATTAGACTCAAATTCTGAAGTCAAGTTACCTTTATAAAAGACATGCTGGTTTAGCTTAGCAGCCCATACAATTAAATATCTCTCTATACTTAGCTCCTTCACAGTCAAAAATTTCAAAGAAAACACATAATATACATAATCCAGACTCTCTGTGTATCCTCAATCTTTATATTATTATATTTTTAGTCCTTTTAATCTATGACTATCTACTCTGTCTCTTTAAAGACTGTTTTATTTAAAAAATATTTACTTTTTATATAACTCTCTATACTCTTTTTTCCTCTCTTCCAAGCCTACGTACATTTATCCAAAACTGTGA
This sequence comes from Bramus lutescens, assembly GCA_001685075.1. NCBI lineage: Eukaryota > Metazoa > Chordata > Mammalia > Rodentia > Cricetidae > Bramus > Bramus lutescens. The sequence continues at coordinate 212,093 of LOEQ01003852.1, forward strand.
CCCATTTAGAGGTATTTTATGTCTGAATCTGTCCTATTTTATATCTGTAATTCTTTATTGTGCAGGAGTGCTTCATGAAATGCTAAGCACTTCTTAGAAACGTAAGTTGTGGCACTACCAGGAAATATACGGTACTTCTGCTTGGTCCACACAGCACCACATGACTGAGCTGCTTGCTACCTCCAAGAAGCATGCACAGTGTCCCATCTCTAGGCACACAGCCTGTCCATGTTTCCATCAAGCAATCTGTAGCACACTGCTTACAAACCCCATTTAAATGCTCAGTCTCCCAAAAGAGCCAGAGGTTGTGCTGGCAGCAAGGCTCAGAAAGCCAGCATTTCATAATGGCATAGTTTTTTTTAAAGGAGCCACAGCATGCTTCCAGCAAGCAAAGGCCATTAAGAAAAATAAGTGATGCTACACTTTGTATTTTATTGTCTAGAATTCCTTTCCAAGTCCTCTCAGGTGTTATGTGGATTTAGCACACCATGTTGGCACCAATTTGCATGAGGGAGGCCTTTAGTACTTCCCGGCCACCCTGCCAGCTTAGACCAAAAATAATCACACAGAAACTGTATTAATTAAATCACTGTTTGTCCCATTAGCTTTAGCTTCTTATTGGCTAACTCTTACATCAATTTAACCCATTTCTATTAAGCTGTATAATGCCCCATGGCTGTGGCTTAATGGGTAAAGTTCCTAGCATCTGTTTCTGGTGGCTACATGGCTTCTCTATGACTCTGCCCTTGTTTCTGCCAGAATTCAGTTTAGTTTTCCCTGCGTACCTAAGTTCTGCCCTTCTATAGGTCCAAAGCTATTTCTTTATTCATTAATGGTAATCACAGCACGCAGAGGGAAATCTCACGTCATCCACAGGCTCTTGTTTCTTGTTAAAACAAAAGAAAAACCATTCCTCTGAAGCAATGCATCTTTTAAGTTCCATGTTACAAATGTATTTTTTGACTTTTGTTTTACAGCTAAAGTGTTTATAAATATTTAGGTTGGTGTATTGCTTCAGTCTCTTTTTCAGTCCCATGCTTCTCAGCAGCTGTCTCTTGTCCAACAGACATTAAAAATATTCAAAATCAACACAATACAGAAAAACACTTAGTATTTTCCAGCTTTGTGTGACATTTTCTTTTATATTACTTTTATTGTCTCTTTAAAGACTTTGTTTTGTTTTTTAAGCTATTTGTTTTAGTATAACTGTCTATACTCTTTTTCCTTTCTCTCCCAAACTTACATACATTTTCCAAATACATTGTGACCTATTTGGAGGTTTGTTTGATCTTTTTTAATTGTCTGAATATGTATTATTGAATATCTGTAATCATTTTCTGATAACTGTTTTAAACTGATAAGCAGGCATGGTTAGGACCAAAGTGGTCACTTAGGTTGCTGGTTCCACCCTGCTCAGCATTTCAACATAGTGGAGGTAATAAGCATCATGCTGACCCCTGCCCCACAAGTTGCTATTAGGTAGTATGCAACCTATCCACAAACTTTTTTGTCTGTATGAGCCAAAACTAAATCCACCACTCATTGCGGACTTATTGGCCTGTTTATACCAAGTCCTGTGTGAGAAAGCAGTAATCAGCCATGCTGCTTACTTAGCTCATGGCAGCTGGTGGCTGACTCCATCTTGCAGGCAGTTGTTGGGAGATGTGTCTCTCTGCTACTGCTAGCATGAGACTTTGAGACTAGCAAGCCCATAGAAATACTTCATTTCTGTGTGTTCAGACTCTTTCTTAAGCTTTTTTATGTGGATTCATGCCATACACTGGGTGGCATTTGTAGCTTGATGTTTCTATCCCACTCACCACTCTGAGACTTAATAATAATTACAATCTGTTTGGCCTGTTAGCTCGAGGTTATTACAATTTAACCCATTTCTATTATTATCTGTTTTACCAGAAGAGTTTTGGCTTGTTGCCTCACATCTTGCTTACCTGACAGCTGCTGACATCTCACAGACTCCACCTTCTTTTTTCCTGCATTTTTGGTTGTTTTTCTCACCTGGCATTATGCTGCCTGACTATTGGTCAAATCATCTTTTTTAACCAAAGGTAATAAAACATATTCACAGCATAGAGAAAGGCATCCCACGTGAGCAAATGTTTATGAGGTAGTGAAATTGATAGCTCAATTTTAAATACTTAAATTTGACCTCACAGTTAAAGACTCAAGAGCTGATTAGACATATGAATCTGGAATACTGGAGAAAAGTCCAGTGAGGGAATAGTTTGGAAGTTCTGGGCATATTTGTGATTGTTAAAGCCTTGAGGATAGAAAAGGCAGCGAGGAAAGAAACCTTGCTAGAGATGAGAAGATGCACAGGAAGAGAGCCCAGAAACATTGCCACTGTCAGTGGGCAAGAAAGGAAAGAATGTGCCTAAGAGAGACAGAACAATAGTGGTTACTGTTAGAAGGAAAACGTGGCATGGTTCATTTCAACAATACTTCAGGGAAGACTGCTTCAAGGTGCACCAGATCAGCCTTTTCCTTGCTGGGTGTCTAAATACAAAAAGAATTAAAAAACCTGTTGAATTTAGTAGTACAGTGGTCATTAGGAGCTCTCAGAAGACACTGTTAGTGTAATAGTGGGGAAAGACAAATAAAATTAAAAATAAAATAATAAGAATTCCATGACCTCTTCAGCAATAGGGTCTAACCACTGTGCTCTGGAAGGGTGACCAATAGAATTGGCAATACATTCCAAATATTTGAGAACCTATGAAAAATAACTGGAACTTCAAAACATTAACCCATTCCTGGCACTAGACTTTTAATGCATTACCATGTTGTGTCTAGTATGGATAGACATACCTATGTATTAGAAATATGTATTGGTGTAGGAGTTCCTTCTGTTTGTGTGTTGCTTTCATTGGTTGATGAATAAAGAAATTGCCTTGGCCTAGTTGATAGGGAAGACTTTAGGTAGGTGGGGAAGACAGAAATGAATGCTGGGAGGAAGAAAGCAGAGGAGAGAGCTTCCATGGAGCTGCCAGAGTCAGACATGCTGAATCTTTCCCAGTAAGCCACTTCCATGTGATGATATACAGATTAATATAAATGTGTTAAATCAAGATGTGAGAGTTATCCGATAAGAGGCTAGAGCACATAGGCCAAGCTGTGTTTTAATTAATATAATTTCTGTGTGGTTATCTCCTCTCCCTACAACAATGTATAATATAATATATATGTGTATAATATATGATATATGTGAATATATATAGAGAGAGACTGTGAGAGAGAGGGATGTTTCCATATGACTTTGTTGAAAGCTCTTTTTAGTAATTTTTATTATTCTTTATACACCCCTATCTGCTCTCACCTCACATCCCCCACTTTACTGGAAAAGATAACATATACTTGAGTCATATATTATCAAGAAATCAATCTAATATTTACTTAAAATCTTCATCCTTATTGATTAACTTCCATAGTACTGGAAGATTCTATGATAAATACCTGAGATAATCATCAAACTTACCCAACAGTGAACCCTGTGAGCTACAATAATATCTGGCTTGGCAAACAGTTCCCTCAGAACAATAGTAGCACAAATTTGGTAAAATTTTTGATTGGACTTAAAACCTTCTCCAGAAGATGGAATCCATACCTGTCACAGTCATATGGGCAAGTAAGCTGTGGCTAAGCAGGTCATAGGCTCTAGGGGAGAACTTACCACTAATAATCTGCTAAATGGATTTAGTATTAAATTAACTCTTAGGGACTTATTCTAATCCCCATGAATTAGCATATCTCCCAGTCCCATCAGAGGGCTTTTATTTGCAGTGATTCACACAGAGACCCTGAACTAGTAAAGGTATAGAGAATAAGAGACTGAGGAATTCTCAGTCATATATAGGATGCCTACATATTATCTCCTGCTATCAAAGCTGAGGGATCATTGCAGTGGCTAGAAAAAGAGGAACAATCAAAGGCTGTAAAAGACTACAAATAAAGAATGCCTTTGAGTCAGATACAGCAGGACATTGGCACATATGACCTGACAGAAGTTGTGACATAATGCACAAGTACACACTCAAGTCCCCCTAAATCCCAACATGAAGGGGGAAGGTGTCATAAAGTCCCATGCCTAGGAGAGGAGTGACTAGTAATTGGTAGCTGCTGGGAGAGGGAGAGTCCATTTCCTTTAAGGATGAAATGAGTATCAGGATACTCCAGTCAAGGTTACTTAATGAAGTGTAAAAACTATATCTGATGAGATTAAAAAGAAAAAAGAAGACATAAAGTTATGTAGAGTAGGAAAAAGCAGATAATCAGATGGATGTGACAGTAGGAGCTTAATGTGACAAAAAATTGTGTATTTGTATGCTTATATTTGTGTGTTTAATGTATAAACATAATACACACAAATATATTATATATAATATATTACATATATTATATATTATATAATATGTCTTATATATGTTATATAATATTATGTCTCAGAGGACATAATATATATGTATAGTATATTATATTATGTATATAATATAATATTACATTATATCATATACATATTTATATGTATATATTATGTCCTCTGAGATATTTGTTGAGGAAAGCAGTAGGAGTTCAGGTATCATTTAAGGGGACAGAGACAAACAGGATTATAGGAGCTCTTCCCATCAGCACCTAGCTTTTATTACATCATCACCCACAGCAGATAATATCAACATTCAGGCAAAGTATATATGGAGATCCTGAGTTAGCTAGCTCTGTGGCCTTAAATGGGTTATCATAGAGTTTTAATTCAATGAATATCACATAATCCCATTGTTTATTTCCCCTTAACAGATAAAAGAAAAAATAATCTTAAAGATAATTCCCCAGCTCTGCAAGGAGAGTCTGAAGGCATAGTTGGCAGGCAGACAAAACATGCTAGCTATACATTCATCTTCATCCATGGTTAGTAACCAATCCACGTGCAACCAAAATCAAATGAGCTCTTATTTCATTGATGTTTTCTAATTTGTGAGAACAGGGTAATGCATTTCAGCTCAAGTCAATTTTCAAAATTCACAGCTCAGGAGAGACTAAAATGTAAAATATAGTTTGATAGTGTATATAAGAATTGAGCAGAAAATTTGAAAGATATGACATGCTTCTTGTATTTTACTTGTTCCTCCTGTAACATAAATTTGGTCTAGAGAAAGATTGTTTGTAGCAATGGACTCTTTGTGGGAAAAGAGGAAGGGATTTAAAAGAAAGAAATATAGGTAAAGGGAAGAATGGGAAAGTAACGTCCATGAATGGGGGGGATAAAGAAAGCGCATAAGAAAAAATAATAGAATTTATAATAAAAAATTTAAAACCTGAAATAAAATGCATATAAACAAAGATACATATTAAATTCTTAGCAAACTGCCGCTAAGAAATTATCAACTCCCATGCAGTTAGTTGTATCTATAAGTTTCTGAAATTTCTGGTTGGAAAGATTCTAGCATTGAACATCAATTACCTGTCAGGGTACATAATGTTTCCAAATGGTAAATGCAAACTTTAGAATTCTTAGAAGACAGGGTGCAATAAAGAAGAAATGTTTCAGCTGATATATGATTGGATTTGTGGTTATACAAGTAAAAGTTGGTAAAAGTATAAAATTTTGCAGGGCATCATTAGAGATGATAAATGCTTTCTGTATTATGTTAATAATGTATGATGTCAGAATGCTGAACACAAAGGAGAATCTGCCAATTAATGAGAGATGCCTTAATTAAAGAAAAAAGATCTCCAGGCATTTCTTTGATGATAAAAAGATGACTGAGCAACCTATGGAAATATAACCACATTGCAGAAATAAGATATTTGAATAAAATAAATTACTTACTCTATAGACAGAATATTTATTGCAGTAAAAGATATTTAGCACATTGAAAAAATCTGCATCAGCTGGTAACCTGAGGTACTATCAGTGTTTGGAAGCAAGAAAACATGTTCTAAAATTCTCTCAATGTTGTCAGGTTCTACAGGAGTACCGCAACATTTGCTGTATGACCTTTTAAAAATTAGCATAGTATTTGTAAAAAAAAAAAGAAACCTCCTTATTACTCAAAACCAAACTACTGAAAAAACATCACTTAAAATGTTTCTCCATTATTTTTTCCTTGCTTAAGGAAATTATGAAAATATCCCAGTTCTGACTTCATATTTCAGAAACTACATAAGAAATACTGATTTCCATAAGTATTTGCACATTCTTGCACTGCCCCATTCAGGAGTTACAAGCCCACTGAATCTGGTTAGAGTTTTCAAGATATGTTTACATCTGACCTCTTGGGATTGGATAACAAATTAGGTGGTTTGTTCATGGAGAAAACTAATTCTTCCTTTCAGCAGCTGTTGACAAATTCCTATTTAGTATTGACTATGTCTCTTAAGTATGTATCCTAATCTCCATCCACAGTGTCTGTGATGAAACCCAAGACACCAGATTATTTCTCTTTACCCACTATAATAACTCAATGATTTCATATTACCTACATTGTTGCATATTCAAAGTGATCTCTAATTCAGAATCAATGTCAAGATCCTTTAGTGACTACCAAATACCAATAGAATAAAGCAAATAGCTTCAGGAGATGATAGAACATATGGTAGTACACACATACCAATCGTCTTCTTCATCCTTTACACAACAATAGCATCTGATTCTGCATGACTCACCAACATGCTCATGTCACAGCACCATGAAGGACTCATGTGCAGTGTCATTACATCTTTCCAACTGCTCACTGCTTTGTTTATTTCTGTTACAAAGATAAAATCCGTGAGACATGAGCCAAGGGAAGAAATGAAATAAGAATTTTAACACATACATTTAATATATATCCAACAGTCCATTAGGTGTCATACATATTGTTTCACTATGGAGGCCTTTTTATTTGTTTTACAGCCACAGAATCCATACATAGTAACATCAAAGTACCATGGTTCAGAAATATTCAAACAATGTTCTTCCACCACAGGATTAGTTTATAAAGAACTGCATTTCTACAGGTTCCCTCTTCTGATGCCCTCCTTACAGACAAGCAGAGTAAACCATGTCCTAATGCTCAGTACTTTGCAGTGAGATAGGCATTATTTATGGGCATAGCTATCTCAACTCTAAACAATAACATTATTCATTTTGGTCCATACTTCTTGTGTTAGGGGAGGGGTAAAGTGTGTGTCTGTGTGTGTGCATGTGTGTGTGTGTGTGTGTGTGTTTGTGTGTGTGTTTGAAGGCACAAAGGTATGGCAGTGCTCTTGTGGAAGTCAGAGAACAACTTACGGAAGATAGTTATCTCCTTTTACGATATGGGTCCCAGTATCAAACTTAGGTCATTTGGCTTGTAAGTGGCTTTATCCACTGCACCATCTTATAATCCTATACATTTATAAAAAGATATGTACCCAACAATAATTTTAATGTACTACACTTTGAAAACCTGTCTTCAATTAGTGACTATGTCCTCCACCTGGTATTCTCAGTGCATGAGGCAAAAGAAATAATAGATTAAATAAAGTTGAACTGAAGAAGGAATCATAAGATACTTTACCTATATAAAATATGTCACACAAAAGATTATTAATATTTTTTTCTGTTATCTACTTAAATTTTAGCTAATTTTAAGTGTATTCTATATGCATTCCATCATGTAATATTTCTAGTCAGCTATTACACTGTCTAGACATTTTATTTTTATATGTTCAGTAAAATATTAAAAATAATACAGTCCTATTTCATAAATTTTCTTAATGAGGCTTTTACATAAAGTCGATACCAAGAAAATAAGGTTCGGTAAATGAAATAAACAGACAAATGAAAAGCACAAATGTCATTGCATACTGAAAAATAAGTCAATTACGTTGATTTAAGATAAAGTAATATAAATTCTGGAAGCAGTCCATTATTTAAGCTATTTTCATCAGTCATACATTCTGAGTTACTTACATAGTTCCTGTGTTCTCTGACACACTCTTTTGGTAAGTTCAATAAAGTTATTGAAGTAACATGTGCCTGAAACCTTTTTAAAAAGACTATTACAGTTATTTTGTGTGCATAGGTGTTTTTTCCTGCATATATTCTATGTGCCATGTATGTGTCTAATGCTCAGGGAGCCCAAAAGAGGGGATCAGATCTCCTAGAATTGAAGTTATAGACAGCTATTCGTTGCTATATAGGTGCTGGTAATGAAAGTTGGGGCCCTTGGAAGCAGAGCCAGTGCTCTTAACTGCTGAGTCATCTCTCCAGTCAACCAGAAACTTTGAAAAGTCAATACATATGTTTTAGTCAACCTTGTGTTGAATATTAGCTTCACTTCTCCATAATTACCATCTTTTGTAACAAATATTTTGAATAGAAAAGAAAGTCCTCTCCTGTTGATGACAGATTCCATAAGCACCACTCAGAATATTTGTAATTGACTTAAGTATGGCAGTGGGCTGGCTAAGCAATTGCCTTCAATGTGTAGGAGCCACACCAATTTTAAGAACTTAATGCAAAAATGTGTATTTTTTCTCATCTGTGTTGAGTCCTTTCCCATTTGCTAAAATCTGAACATCTTTGTTCCTCCATCCTCTCGTTCAGCTGGCAATCTTGCTGCCTACTTAACCAAGAATGGTGCAGTGATGGGAGTGGGCACACTTCGAGCCAGGCCTTAACATACTCCCATCACATGCTAGGCAAGATAATTAATTTTTAACAAGAAGTCAAGTTGAAGAGAGTTTTGAGTATGCCATTGAAAACTTTAAGCAAAAGGTGAATAACTCAGGAAGGTGAGCTCTGTAAAAGCATCGTAGTAATTAAAGATTGAAAATATATCTATCCTTCTGACTTTAAAGGAGTGGGCTACCAATACTACTGCAGTTTTAGGGGAAAGGGTTCTATGAGCACCAACAAAGGCATGGAAGATGGCTGCACCAGTCGCTATGAGCCAAAAACTACGTGAGAAAAGCAATTCAGAAAGTAGAAAACTATTAATTTGGTTCATTGTTTTCAAGCGACTGATTCCACTAATTGTAAAAAAGGGTATCACAACAGAATTATGTGATATAGCAGAGCTTATCTTATTACACCCAGGAAGCATAAAGGGGCTGCAGACAAAATATGTCTTTTCAGGACCTTCCCTCAGTGATCTACTTCCTCCATCCAGGCTTGACCTACTAATTTCTAACACTTCTTAATAATTACATTAAGTCATACATGCATATTTAAATAAGACTCTTCTCACATGATCTAATCCCTTCCCTCAAATTCTGCCTATCACTTATGAATATTGCTGCACTGGGAACTCATGCCTTCAATGTATATAATGTTTGGGGGAGAATTCATATGGAAATTATGCACTTCTCAGAAGTCCTTAGTACTTGCTGACATCAAGAAGTATTGACATATAAGATCCTGGCAGAAGATCCAGTTAAGCCACATCTGGCTACATGAGAACTCCAAAAAGATAAACATACATTGCTTAAAGCTGTTTAAACTGTAATAATTTGTTACTCATGTGTACAACAAGAAAAAGGGTACTCAAAGCTCTCCTTATTCTTTCTTTCACACTGTGTATTCATGTGCTTTGGTAACCCTCCTTCTCTGTGAATGAACAGTCTATTTTCATCCAGAAGCAAGATTTCCCCCTGGGTTCTAAATCCTATTTCCTCTTTTCTGCTTGAAAGCATTCCGTCCTCTCTTGCTCCATCGTTAATTTACCCTTTCTTTAGTGAACAGTTGTTACCTGCAAACAAGATTTGTTTTCTCCTGACTTTATATAGCCTAGCCAAATTTCCTTTGTTTCTCTGTTCTTCTTTTCTTTTTCTTTTTTTAAAGAATTCCTGCTGTAATACTCCTTCCCCAAACACGAATAAAACCAAATCAAATGAGAACTTTAGGCTGGTTACATTAAAAAAAATAGAAAATTTAAAATGTTGAATATCCCAGGATCCATGTAAAAGAAGTGCACAGAAATATCCAGATCACGAGTAAGAGAGGGAGAGAGAGATAGAGAGAGAGAGACAGAGAGACAGAGAGAGAGAGACAGAGAGAGAGACACAGAGAGAGACACAGAGAGA
>LOEQ01003853.1:0-30547 GCA_001685075.1 Bramus lutescens
GCTTAAATGAATACAATTTGTGTGTTGTTATTTCAGGTGTAAAGCTAACTGTGCAGGAGCCGGGTGGGACGAAAAGCAGGCCAGTCCGCCGCTCCTATCACTACACTTCCTTAAATAGATTCTTGCCAGATCACAACAGCAAGGTAAGATAACTGATACATGCGTATGGTGACAACCATGGCATCAGAGCCCTGAAGCAGAGAACAAAGAATTGAAATGGCAGATTTCTCCTTGGTCCATTCTGGAGAAAGCACGGAGATAAAATCCAGAAATTCTACAGAATCAAGGAAATAACTTAGGCAGAAACAAGCAAAGACTCTTTTGTTCTATTAGGTACAATTTTTAAAAACTAGTGTGAAAACCGGATTCTCTGTAAGGAAAGGGGTCTGAGAATCTGTTTCTTTCTGAATTCACAGCTCTCTGACACTTCCCCCAAAGCAATGAGGTATACAGGTGTCATTCAGAGAGGATGAAAGTTTCTGAGCCTAGTGGATGAGTCTCAACTCTAATTTCCTGAAATGCCAATAAAGAAGAATGAAATCTCATAAAACGCGAGAGCTCCGGAGTTCCTGGTGTTGTGGCAGATATGAGAAAAGGCATAACTGAGGCAGCACACAATCCTGATGGTGCCAATCAAACCCCCATCCCTTTGTCATCAGCTTGCTGTCCATCAAACTCTTAAAATGTGTGTGCATGTTTTCTCTAAATGGAAGAGTTCTAACCAATGCTCTTGAACCACAAGTTACTGCACTCACACCCCTATAGTGGCAATGAGACACACACCAGAACCTATATATCTGGTACTTGTGATAAGTCCCAGTTCGTGAATGGGAAAAAACAAACAAACAAACAAAAAAATAGGAAAAAGCAGATGTTACCAGTTAACATATGAATATCTGAAATAGTTTGAAATACAAATACTCCTAATATTTTTTTTTAATTAAGATGCCTGTGTAACTCCTATTCAGTCAGTCATGAGCTCTTTAATTGCCCCGACAAAGAGGAAGCTGTGTTCTGAAAACATAATTCTGAGAGGATTACAAAGTATGGCAAGTTGCCAGGATGACAAGGCCATTGCTTTCCCAGGAACCAGAGTAGTTCAAGACTTTACATGAGAAGTTCAGCTTCCTCAGACTGATCGCTTGCTATACCACCTGAGTGAAATGTCCTCCACCTCCACAGGCTCGGGTGCTGGTGTGTCCAGGGGTGAACTTGTGGTAGTTAATCCACACTGTCAGTTTGACTGGGTTTATAATCACCGAGGAAATTGTTGAGGTGCAACTCTGGGGATATATTTGAAGGTACTTTCAGATGGGATTAACTAGAGGGAGAAAATCCCCCATGAATATGAACAGTCCCAGCCCATGAGCTGAGGGCAATTCCAGACCTTGCCTCATTAAACAAAACCCACATCCCTTTCTGAAAGAAGAACTCAGTATCTCTAGTCCGCAAGTGTGGAGGCCCAAAAATGTGAGCCTGTTTCCATGTTGACCAAAGGTTAGAGAATTGGAACTTACCTCTATTCCTTCACGGTTATTGTGTTTCTTCCTCAAACAAAGGTCCCATCTAGATTTAGTTCAGAGGATTCTGCTCTCTCAAGGTTATTGTCAACAGGTGTGGCTAAGAGTCAGACCTTGTATTTAGGGAATAGAGAAGTAGATATATTTCTACTCCAAACAAAAGTTTAAGGATCCAACTAAGGGTCTAATTCCATTATGGAGATAACATTGAATTCCACCCAGGGAGTGGTTTGCCTACAGAATGTTTTAGTAGAGGGTGTGAGAGTGACTTGTTTTGTACTAGCAACAGAATGTTTAACTATGGATGTAGCCCACCCACGACCTTCAATTGGTCTGTCTATTTCCTTGTATCATGTTAATGCAGGTTTTGGTCTTACTCCTACCTTTTGGCATCAGGAGCATTTTAAGCAATTAGAAATTAAATGTGGGTGATTTCAGTATTCACTGGAACTCGCTCCCAATACTATTCTATGTTTTTATGTCTTATTTTTTGTGTCTTCATATTCTTTATTATATTTCTAAATCCCAACGCCCCTACCCTGGCAATAAGTATTTTTGTTGAGGCTGGTACATGACACTCTAGGAAATTAAAATTAACATTCTAATGCTGGTGAAGGCATTAAGGGCCATTCCTATACACTGCTGGAGAGACTGTAAATTAGTACGGCCCTAGCAAAAAGTAGCTAAAGGGAGAATCAATGGGAGCCACTGGTTCAACTACCATGTCTAAGTAAACGGAACCATGTGTAAAAGAGATCTGCCCATGCTGCTGTGTTTTTCCAGGGCTCTTTGCAACAGCCAAGAAACAAAAGCAAACAAGGTGTCCATTAGCAGATGATCGAGTAAAGAGAATGTGGTATATGAGAGTCCGATGATGGAATTTTATCCATCCATAAACAGAATGAAATCCTGTCGATTGCAGCAGTGTGGTCACGATCGGAGGTCATTTGGTTGAGTGATATAAGCCAGACACAGAAAGACTAACACTAGAAGCACTTACTTGTTTATGTAAACTAAAAAGTGAATCTCACTGCGAATAGAGAAGTAGTGATCATGTGAGACTGGGCAGGAGAGAGAAGGAACAAGTTAACTATGGGACCCGGAAATGCAGAAAGGATGGCTGAGTCTGGTTTTCTACAGTCTTAGTATGGGAACAATTTTCCCCAGAAGATAGACTGAAAACTAATGGGGAAACAGAATCTGTGATTCCTGACCCACAGCAGCACTAATGTCTGAGGAACTGGAAGTTCTTGCCACCCTGATTTCATCAGTACACATTGTATGCAAGTCCTGGGTTACCGCAGTGTACTCTATAAAGATGTGAGAACAGGACCAGCAAGATGACCCAGCGATGAAGATGCTGGCGACCAAGTCTGGCTGCTCCAGGACCATATGGAGATAGAAGAGAGCTGACTCCCAAAGTTTGTCCTCTGGACAACTGAACTGTACACACATAAACACACACACACACACGGAGAGAAAGAAACAGACACAGACACACACACAGGGAGAAAGAGAGACACATACACACATACACACACTCACACACAGAGGGAGAAATAAACAGACACAGACACACACACGGAGAAAGAGAGAGGCAGACAGACACAGACACATATATACACACATACACACGCACACACAAACAGGTTGTAAGAAGTAGTTAAAGAATATGAGCTGTTAGACATGTTACCCCTAAAAGTCCACTGCAATTTAAAACTGATTCTATGTGTTTATCGTTGACTAATGATTCCTATCACATAAGTTTAGGGAAAAAAATCCCTGTGTCAGATACATACAATTATTCTACAAAATTGTCATATTCAAATACTGTTAAACTTTTTTTTTTTCAAATAAAAGAGAGTCTTGTGGCCTGGAATTCACAATGTGAGTCAGGTTGGTCTTGAATTTGTTACAGTACTCATGCCTCAACTTCCCTAGTTCTGGAATCACAAATGTGAGTCCAGGTGCCTGACTTTCCATTCCTGATTGATGATTCATTGATTGGCGATTGATTGAATGATTGGTTGGTTGGTTAGTTGATAGTTACAAACTGGCACACAGAGACTTTCTCATTCTTCTGAACTGAGATTTCTCTTCCAGTTTACAACCTTCTTACTAAGCTAACAGAGTAGTCAATGATTCAGTGTTGATCCTGGGACAGGACTCCAGCTTAACCTCTTCTTAAGCACATAACTGTGTTCTGGAACGCTCAGCCTGTTCTTGGTAAAAGAAGGCCAATGATGGCTTCCAGTTTAATAGGATTTGTAAGGATGATCAAATAACACATGCAAAGTATTTTCCCCAGTGCGTACTTCACAGGAAGTGCTCAGCAGTTATTGATAATGGTAATTAAGGTAATGACCATGGTCATAAAGAGTGCAGACATTAATGCTGCTGACCCTCCTACCTGGAGCACCGTCATCGGGGCTCAAGCACAGCACCACTTTTTAGGGTTTATTTCTGTTTGGTTTTCTATTGATACCTTTCAATATCTGTACCATGTTTCCCATTGACTTCTAACTTCCTTCACTTTGCACTGAAGTGGCAAAGCTGAGCAGCCACACCCAAGCTTAGTGTGTCACTGGGCACAGCCCTCTTTGGAGGCCTGCGCACTAGGGAGGCAAGGCAAACAGGCCTTCTTCCTGGTCCTATTAAGTCAACAAATCTCCCGGAGAGTAATAAAGAAAGAAAAAAACAACTTGCCACTGCCTTAATGAGGACACGCTCAGAGCCCAGTGTAATCTTATAATGCGCTCAGTGCCCTGTGGAATTCATTGGAATTAGATTTGGTAACAGTAGATCTCCGTTTCTCAAATATTAGCAATGTAATTTGCAATAATTGTCTCCTATTTTGGCTGATGACATTGTAAATTACAAGCGCTATTATGGCGTTGTTTGTAATTCCGAGATGTTACCACAGGAATCTGCTTAGCAGCTGTTGGCGGATGTGTGTGGAGTCTGCCTTTGTTAGCACAGCGCATGCCACGTTCTTCTCAAGGCCTTTAATCAGATTCTTACAGGCATTAAGGCACATGTGAAGCGTATTTCCACAGAACAACTTGAAAGGCCGCCTCTACTTGATCATTCTGACGTAAACAAAAATCCTCGTCCCATGTGCTCCAAAAGCCCTCCAGTTGTACAAAATGCTTGCTAGCAAACTTGCAACAACCCCAGTCATAGGACTTCATCCAGGAGATGCAAACAAGCATGTCTTCACTGCAGACTGGACACCAAAGACAAGGAATGGAGTCTGACTGAGCTTAGCTTGGCGAACCACCTTCCCTGTTGTCTTACAGAGGCATGAGCTACTACCCCAGCCACCCCGTGGAAAGCCCACCAGAAGCTCGCCTGCACACCGCTGACCAAATGCTGTCTGCCTGAAGTTCTCTGAAGTTTGCAGGCCACTCCAGGGAACAGCCTCGTCGCTCTAGCAATTACTTGCTGATCAACCTCAGGGAAGGCCTTTGGGAATCTTGTGATTCTGTGAGCTCCGGTTCCCACCCCACCCAACCTTCTTAAATTCTGCTGGCTCTCTGAGTCCTCAGAGGTGCTCACCTTGTTCTGTCCCTCTGCTCTAGAATGGAAGGTTTTGATTTGGAACGGCAGGATAACTCAAAGGCCGGGATGGCCCTACCATCTTCAAGAACAGAACGGCCAAGGAAAGCAAGTCTGAAATAGAAGACAGATCTTTTGGGAACTCACCGATTTCAAGTTTCAGGAACTATTGTCTTTAGATTTGGAGGTAATGCTGTGCTCAGAATACTTCAAAACTTGTGATGAAACTCAATTACCGCCACAACAGCACTGGGCAATAGGACTTTGCATAGATCATTGAGCATTCATGCTCCAGCCTCAGAGCCTTTGTATTAGTTTTCTCACTGCCCAGAGGTCTTCTCTTAAATACTTTTTATTACTAATTCCCTCAGCTCTCTCAATGAGGTTTTTCAGATGTGCTCTTATCCATGAGTCTGGCCTGAGCACCCATTTGACTCCATTGGAACCTTGTGCTCATACGTTACCGCTCTTTCACATTCTGCTGTCTCCCATAGCACTTAGTTCTTGTTAGAATTCTAGATAATTAATTTATTATATGCATTCATTAATTTCTTTCTGCTAGGATAAACTCTACAAGAACAATAATCTATTGTCTGCTTTGTTTATTGGTTCATTGCAAGTACCAAAGAGGGTAACTGGTATAAAAATCAATCCCGGTAAGTTTGTCAAATAAGTGATAATGCCCTGATGTCTAGAGGAACACCAGGATACCCAGAATGGTCTATGCTTCCCTCTCCTTTACAGGAGGATACAGCAGACAAATGCAAGAAGAGGACCATGTACTAAATGAACACTGACAGTAGTCAGGCTAACAGTATCTGTGTATGGAGCATTCTTCCTCCTTCCTTGTGAAAATCAGACAGAATTCATTTAACGTGGGGGCAGTTTCCTTTAGGGTCAGTGATGCTGACAGTAAGACTCTTGAATTATTGCTAAGCAAAATAAATTCTATTTTAGCCAAAGATATACACACATTCAATAAATATTTATCCATATATATACACACATATAAATTAATACCTTAGAAATTCATAAATGACAATCTTTAATTACCTGAAAATCTCTCATTTCCCACTGATAGTAGATAAAACAAATAAATGGATTTAAATCTTTTTGTTTTCATCACTTATTTTTAAAATTAAAGTGACTACTTCTGAGTCTCCTTCAAGATGTAATAACATACGGTATAGAAACAGAACTATCGAAAGGACTGAGGATGTATCTGCAGATGGTGTTTCACACATTTATTAATATGGAGCGAACAATGACTGAGGCTCAGCATGGGGAGCGTGGAGGTCATGTTCTCATAAAAGTGACCATTCAAGGCAGGAGTCAGTGTGTGTCTTGGAAGAGCCAGCAAAGGTCTTGCTTAGGCTTCCATACAGCCTGTCCCACAGCAACCCCTTTGAAACTGGGCCACTAATGTGGCAGGGATGGGATGCGGGGCCTCTGGGAGTAAGAGGAATACATGGGGAGGGGCTGGGAGGAGAGGAGGGAGGGGAACTTCAGTCAGGATGTAACATATGAGAGAGGAGTAGAAGAAGAAGAGGAGGAGGAGGTGACTGTACCATTAAGAGGGATGAAGGCTTTTCTTGCGAAACTGGATTATTTCTTTTTTCTTAAAAAAGATCAGACCCTTTGTCCTCCCTCTTCATGTGCTCCTGCTAGCTCCTCTGCTCTCCAACCGAGGCCCTCAACACAAGCTGAATGTGTGTCAGGACCTTGCTCTTGGAACCATTTCAGCTCAGACTATGGTCCAAGGAAAACAATCTTTGCCGTATAAGTTGCCCAATCTCAAATAATCTGTTCTAACAATAAGAAACAGACTAGCGCAGGCCTGTAGATGATGGGAGAAACGTCTATTGGGGAAAAGGCAAAGTCCTAGCCTTTCCCTTAACTAATTAATTATCCAAGGGAACACTGAGTCAATCCTGAAAGGAGGCAAGGTTGCTCACCCTATTGAAAACTCAGAGATGGTTAACCCTAAAATGTCCTCCAGTAGCAAAATTCTGCCACTCAGCATTTCTTTGTCACTCAGATGTGACCTCTGTTCCTTGGTTACATCCCACATCCCAGTTGCTTACTCATTTGTCCCGAAATGCTGGTTCATGACATAACTAAGCACTGTCTTAAATGTTATACATGATATTAGCTTATTTAATCTCCACAAAACCTCTGTGAGCTAGGCAACACCAAGTGTTATACTCAACTTACAGATGAGGAACTAAGTCACAGAACAGTCTAAGAATTACCCTAAGCTCACACTGCTGATATATGGTAGGAATATCAGAAGTGACAAATTTTTTGACATCGCACAACAAACTGTAAAAAAAAATAAGAATACTGTAGTGACTTTCTGTGATATGCAATTTTAAAAATATAAGTTACAATAGAAAATATAATCATATGTAAAAATGCATTCAGTTTAAAGAATGGCCCTATATCTGGAGACCATGAATCACATGCACTGGGAACACCAAGAATGTAGCTGTGCCCCTCAAACTTTTCAGTCTTGGGCAGGAAACTATTAATACATTCAACTCATTGTATCCAAGTACAGTGAAGGCAATGGGAACATGTAGATCTGGAACACAGAAACTTGTATCCAAAGACAAAAAGGGGGTGGGTTACAGCCGCCTAAAGATGTCATCGCTCTGGTCTTGAAGAAAGAGGAACATGCCAGCAGTGGGAAGCGGTTAGGCCAAAGGCATTGCACACAGGCGATACAACATAGGCCATTGCACAAACACATAACAGAGTCCTTAAGTGACGTCGTGTGGCTAAGGCCAAATTGTGTAGGGTGGGATGTTAAAGAGGATGCCGAAAGCTTGATGTCTACCTTGCAGGCTAAGATCAACTCCTGGAAGACACTGAGACCCGCACAGCACAAGAGCCACTTTCAACAGCCAGTTCTGGAAAAGTCACACAATGAAACTGAGAAAGTATTCAGAAATGTACCCCAGCTGCTGCATAGCTGTAGGATGCAGAAACCCTTGGCCAAGACCTTGGTGGCTTCCTTGATAATGGAGAGGAGAAGAATTAATACAAGAATCACCAGGAGGTACAATAACCAACTAAGTATGGACATTTGAGAAAAAAGAGGGAAAAAAAAAGAACTAACTTGTGATCTTAAAGTCAGGGTTCAGTGGTCCACAGCCAAACACAACTCACCTTCTAGCTCTGAAGGTTTTTCTCTTCAGTACTTCTTTTTGTTTTCCATACTCCCTTATACAATGTTTTTATGTCTTCCTCTTGTTGGACCTTTGTCAGGCGGGTTATGTCCAAAAAGATTAATCTTGACTGTCAATTTGATTGGATATAGAACCAACTATGAAAGTCACCCGAGGGAAGAAGTGTCTAAAAGGGTATTTTATGGGAGGATTAGCTGAGATTGGGAAACCCTGCCCAGAGTGGGCAGCACCATCAAGCAGTGGCCTAGATGTTAGAATGTCCAAGGATGAAGCTGTTGCTTTCTGGCTACCTGCCTCTGCTCCCTGCTGGTGAGAGCATCTACCCTGTTTCTGTGACTGCCATCCTTCCCGGACATCAGAACCCAGTTTCTTTAACCTTCCATCCTAGACTGAAGAGGAGTGGTCCTCCAGAAACCCTCCAGGTTTGGGTACCAGGTTGGGACTGCTGAGACATCCATCACTGAGAACAGACTAGCGACTTGGTGCTCAGCCTCCCGGGTGTACAGGCAGCCAGTGTCAAATGACATAGCTCATATCCTCTCAGTCAACCTGATAAATCTCCCTTGTACCATGCACTCCTCTGTCCTAGCAGTTCTGGTCCTCAAGAGTAGTAGTTCTCAACCTGTGGGTCGTGAACTCTTTTGGGGTAGAGCAACCCTTTCACAGGGGTCACCTAAGACCATTGGAAAACACAGATATGTATATCATGATTCATAACAGTAGCAAAATTACAGTTATAAAGTAGCAACAAAAATAATTTTATGGTTGGGGGTCACCACAACATGAGGAACCATATTAAAGAGTCACAGCATTAGGAAGGGTGAGAACCAAGGATCTATAGAACCCTGACTAAATCAGTGCCATATCTCTTTCTGGTGCATAGCAGATGAGTCTAGATAAATTTTTCTAATTTTCCAAGCTCAGATCTCTAGCTGCTATAATCACAATTTAGCAAACTGATGCAAACCCACGCCCTTTGCATCCGAGCACACCAGCTTGCCCTCAGGTTACCCTGCTCTGAGGTGACTACCTCACACTCAGTCATAAACCTCTCAATGGTCCAGTTCTAAGGCCAGTTTGCTTCCAGGGCATTTTCAGTACACCCTATAAACTCTCCTTTCATCCCTTCCTTCCTGTCTCTCCAGCAAGGCCTTTACTGGGTCCCTACCTTCCTCTCACCTCCAAGACTTCCAGAAACACACTCTCACTGGAGTACTTTCTTAAGTAAGACCCCGTTGATGGCCAGGTCTTAACCCAATATAACCCCAACAATGGGGTCCTGGAAATGCTGCTGACCCAGCCACAGACAGTTCACATTTCATCCCATGAAGGTGTCCCTCAACATCAAGCATGGGACAGCCCCCCCCCCACCAAGTCCCTGTTCTTGAGCAAAAGCTACTTTTTACTTCCTTTGTTGCTGCATCTAACATAGAGGGCATGGCAGGAAAGACGCTTTCTTATCAGAACAAAATAAACTGTTTCATGCATGACCCACAAAAATGTCTGTTTGCTACTTGAACTTTTTTATAACTTAAAACAGCTCACTGATGATAGTCCACTGGGTCTGCTCAATAAATTTCATTTCTGAGATATGTTTTCTCAGGATGAGAAACTTCTTTTGTTTAATCAGCATTAATTGGCAATCATGGGGAAACACTTGTAAGCTAGGAAACATTATTTCCTCTAACACAACACCACCTCTAGCTTAGACTCATTAGTGGACTCTAGCTCTAAGGCTCTAACTCCAGGTTTGTTCACTTTCTCAAAGGCAACTGCACACATTTCCTCCCCGCCCCAGGCCGCAGCTTCCCAATGCATGTTGAGTGAGATATAGGTCAGCAGTAGGAAGTAATTGGATTTCCACACAGGGAGGGAGCCCAAAGTGCCACTTTGGGAAGGGAGCCTCTTGTTATGTCCAAGTGTGCCTCTGAGTCTAATAGCTTTGTTTCCCCTTTAGAGAGGTCATCTGGACCCCAGAGGGAGGAGGAGAGGAGACACCCCCCCCCTTGCAGCTACCTTCACAGCTCTACTCTTCCTGGCTGCCAACCCAGAGCCAAAGTGTCCCTGGGCTGGGAGCTAGTCAGTCGCAGGCCACAGGGAGCAGCCAGAAAGAGCTGCCACAGTACAGACAGCAGCGCAAACATAGTCACTGGGGACCTTGTGCACAGAGAATGCTTTGAAGAAGGACTTCAGGATGACAAGGTGACACCCGTAATTTGGTCTTCTTGGACCCTGAGACCAAAAGTAGATGTAGCTGGTTTCAGTGATCCCCACAGCCACAGAGCCACTCTAATGAGGTGCCAGGCTGCTGCACAGTGTCCTCCAGGGGCTGTTTCTGCTCTTCAGCCTGGCTTGATTCAATAGCAGCAAAGACAAGCAGCTTCCAGGAAAGTCACACTCAAGGACAATTTCAGTTTTGTTTTTAGAGTCCCTATTTCTAAAACCACAAATTCAGTCCATATGAAGCATAGAACCCACACCAACTAAAGGTAAAATTTTAAAATATAAAATCTCTTCACTCCCAAGACTTAGACATACCTATTAGAATATTCTAGTAAGACTGTATTCACTCATGTGCATACATGAGCATGGTTTCCCCCCTATATCCCTTTCTTCTGCCACAGCTTAAAATAGCCACATCATTTTATCTAACAGTTTACTCTTCTCACTTAGGGGCATGTTTCTGTACCATTCAATTTTTCTCAATATTGTTTTTAGTGGATGTTAAGTATCCAAAGGCAAATTTTCCTTTAGAAACATGCTTTCATAAACCTATGCCATGCTATGGCTCCCAAACCACTTGCAGCTCCGGGTAATGGTGGTTAGACATGGTTTTAGCTGATGGATCTCAGGATTCAGGTAGGCATTGTAATAAGCATTTCCTCTAGTTCTTCACATTGGGCAGCATTTTTATTCCGAGCTTGAAGCCACCAAATTTTTTTTTATATAAGAAAACAGTAATGACGATGGCTTGGGTAACTTTTTTGCAGTGTCCCATGGCTGGCATCATGCTGGATGCTGCTCAGGAGAGACCTAATTTAGTCTCACCAAGTCCCTTTATATTAAACTATTTGGTTCTCTCTCTCTCTCTCTCTCTCTTTCTCTCTCTCTCTTTCTCTCTCTCTCTCTCTCTCTATCCCATAAGGAAACTGGAAAACTGAGGCTTATAGAAATTAACTTAGTCCAAGTCGCACTAGCATGCGACAGGCTAAGGGCCCTGTCTCAAGTAAACCAGGAAATTAAGCAATGTGTATGGTTCCCTTTTTCCAATGATTTCTGCACCCGAGGAAGGGTGACCCAGGAAGCAATTAACTAAGCCCATCATATGTCACAACTGCTCAACATGTCAGGTGTGGGGGAAGCTGGCTTATGCCTTTATTCCCATTGGTGAATGGGATCTTTAATCTTCTGCTTGGAGCTAATGATGGGACAGGTAAAATTTTCTGCTCTGTGTGACTTCCAGGATTCAAAAATAGTCTCATGTGAAGGTTTTGTCTCGGGATGATCCCCTTCCCAAGCTCACACCCCCGTTTACTAGGAGAATCTCAGTTCATATTTGTGTACAGGCAACAGGACTCTACAGGGCATGTAATTTATAGGCAGAATCTAGTTAGCCTTTAACACTAAATGTTTCCTACTTAAAGAATGGCTTCTAAGTACTATTAAAAAAAAACCCTTACTTCCTTGGAGTAAAATTCACAAACCTCAAATTAAACTTAACCCTTAGTATTTTGCTTTAATTATCATTATTTTTACTTGTCCTAGAAGATCTACCATAAAATATAGTCAAGATGATCAAACCAAACAGCAGCCCTTAATCTGTAAATAATCTCTTTGGCTTCCTGGCAATCAGGAAAACAGTGGGAAACAGCTGGTTTAAGATGAATGTGACAACCTATTAGCATTCAGAGAGAAACAATTTCTCTCATCACCTTTCCTGAAGATGCTGTTGCTGTGGCAACCAGTCCCTGCATTCATCCTGCATCCAGTTGCTAAAATGACAGCAAAGCTGGTCATGGAAGGAGAAGATCATTCTCACTATCTCAGTGGCAGCCAATAGCATCTACAAGGCAGATTCTACAGAACCACTCATACAGACCATACAAGTCCTTCCAGTGAACTTCCCTAATTTGGGCCTTCCATGAAAGCTACAGATTCCATTCATTTCATCGCACCAGCTAACATTTAACTTAGAGAATCATGCTACGCCCTGGGGACAGCTTTTTGGGTGCTCTGTCTTCCGAACATTGCCATGTAAGGTGTGTGTGTGAAAATGGTGCATTTTTGGGGCAATGATACCCTCCAGAGTGGCATGTGGGAACAGTGGCCACAGCTGCCTTTGCACACTTGGCAGACTGTGCTCTCAGTCTTTAGTAGAAAATGCTGATCATGAAACCATTTCCCCCTTTTTTTTTTTCAGTCTTCTGCCAGCAACCCACCTGGACTCCAAACACACCCTGGACATCAATTTAAATCATAAGCCAGGGTACCTCTGCCCCTCGTGGTGGATGGTATTTCTCTGATGTCTGTACATAGGAATGTTTCTCAGGTGGAGACACCATTTAGTCCTATTTCCTGGAGGAAACGCAAAGAAACTGGTACATCTTGGGTGACCATCTCAGCTAACTTTCAAATTCTTTATCAACATCATCTCCCACATTTCCACTGGGCCCAGACATTCACCGTCCTGTTTAAATAATAAACTAAACACGTACTTCAAAAAAGTTTCATGTCAGCGGGAATCTGAATATTCTTCAAGGAAGCATTCTCCTTCACCTGCAAACAAATTATTTTTCTGCTCCATGCTAAGGTAGACTTATGAAGAAGAAGGGAAAGGAAATACATTTTCAAAATAATATGGTCCTCGGTACCCACTGATGTGGATAGCTCTTTGTCTTCCATTGCTAAGGTTCAGTTTCCTCCCTGTTCAAACATTATATAATAAACCCAAATAACTTTTCTGATAGTTCACAACCAATAACCTTTTCAGTTCTGCACCCCAAAATAAAAGCAGTTTTCTTTGCCTTGTGTGAGCACAGTGCTCAGCAATGTGGCAATGTGGCATGCAATTCACTGGCAGCAGCATGAACTTGGGCCTTTGTCTAACACCACGGAGCCAGAGCCTCTGTCTCATGATTTCCTGCTTTGTTAATGCCAGGCTCTCCTGGGCCCAATCATGAGCCACGGAAAGGAAAATTATAATAAACCCATTAGAATTATAGCTAATGGTTGTTCGGGACACAATGAGATGCCATTTAAGACACGATTTGCATGTATAGTCTCATTTGTTCCCCCCAGATGTTTTATGAATTAAGCAAATGCCATTCTTGTCCTCCTGCCAGAGAAGCCCAGTAACCTCCCAACAGAGACAGAAAACCCCAATCACATTAATGCTAACACCCGATGCCTCCTTTAATCCTAATGCATTCCTAGCTTTCTAGGAGCTCTTAGCACAAAGGCCCCTTTCCTTTCCCCTCTCCTCTCCCGGGAAGGAGGCTACAATCAGAGTCTAACCACTCAGTAGGATCCAGTACCCGTGTTTCATAGGTGCCGCTGCTCAGGAGATCCTCACTGATGAGGGCAGGAGACTTTTGATTGCAGAGCAAGGAAGTTCCTGCTTTTCAAAGCTGTACTGCGCTGTGGCCCTTCTCAGTCCCAGGAGTCTCTGGGACATTGTGGTCCTCCATGCTGCTCTTGACCAGCTTTCTGAGGTTCTTGTCATTTATTTAGTCCATTGTATTTTAGTAGTGCCAATATCTGTCATATACATCTTATAATCCGTAATTTATTTAACCAGATGCTCAGGTATTAAATCTTTAGTTGCCCACACAAATAGTATTACAAAGATGATCCTCTATGTACATCACCACTTGTTTATGTTTTACTTGTAACAATTACTCTATATTAAAAGGTAATAATGTTCTAATGCAGCAGGTCTCAAGCTGTGGGTCATGACCCCTTTTGGGGGATCAAACCATGCTTTCACAGGGGTCATCTAAGATTATCCTGCATATGATATATTTACATTACAATTCATAACTAGCAAAATTACAGTTATGAGGTAGCAATGAAATAACTTTATGGCTGGGGGTCACCACAACGTGAGGAACTGTATCAAAGGGGAGCAGCATTAGGAAGGCTGAAAACCACTATTCTAATGAATGGGAATGTAGCTGAGTAGCCCAGCAGTTGTGTGGTGTCTTAGAGGCCCTAAATTCAGTCCCCAGCATTGTAAAGAAATACACAGTTGCAAAGTGTTTAATACATAGTATCAAAATGTCTCCCAGAAAACTTGAATTAATTTATGTTCTTACAAAGCGCAGTTCAGAACAAGGGTTCTTATTGTTCGATTTGGTTTTTAAAAATAGTTCACCAAATGGTGGTGGCACACACCTTTAATCCCAGCACTAGGGAGGCAGAGGCAGGCAGATCTCTGTGAATTCAAGGCCAGCCTGGACTACAAGAGCCAGTTCCAGGACAGGCTCCAAAACTACAAAGAAACCCTGTCTCAAAAACAAAACAAAACAAAACAAAAGGTTTTGGCGAATTTTCAAATGTGTTTTAATCATATTTACCCTCCCCAAATTCCTACCAGATTACAGACGTACCCCCTCCCTTCCTGCCTAACTTTGTGTTCTTTTGTGGTTTTGTTTTGTTGTTTAAATACCCCTATCGAGTCCAAGTGATGTTGCCCATGTATTTGTAGATGTGTGGGAGCCTTCCATTGGAGCATGGTCAACCTTCCAGGGACAACACCCTTTAAAAACAAACTGACTCACCATCTCCAGCCAGCTAACAATTGCCAATAGGTCCTTGGCTAAGGTTAGGACTTCACACCCTAACCTTATGCTAGGATTCGATCTGGCTTGGGTTTGCACGGTCTTGTGCTTGCTGTGCAACCTGCTGTGAGTTCATGTGTGCAGCCGCCCTGCTGTGTCCTTGTGATCACCCCCCACCCTCTGGCTCTTCCACACTTTTCCACCCTTTTTTCTTCAGAGCTCCCTGAGCCTTGGGAGGAGGGGGTATGATGCAGATGTCCTATCTATGGCTGAGCACTCTGCATTCAGAGTCAGTCTTTTCAAAAACCAAAATCTTGTTTACCCCAGAGCCAACATAACACTTCTCAATAGCCTCTGACATTCATTGCTTTCTCTCTGTCAACTTCAGTAACCACAACTAAAAACTCAGAAGAAAAGGGAAAAAAAGGGGAAGGAGAGAGGACCAAGTTGGTGATGTGTTCTTCCATTTACTGAAGAAGTGGATGTTGGTCCAGGGAGACAACATCCTCCAGGCACTGTCAACTCCTAAAATAGTCATAAAACAGTATTGCAGGAGGGCCAGCCTGACTCTTGCCATTATTCCAGGACAATGGATGGGTCAGTAACTTTCCTCATTGCTGTGATAAAATACCTTTAAAAAAATCACTATCATAAAAGAACAGTTTGCGGATACACTTTATCATGGTGAGGAAAGCACGCCAGCAGGACCAAGAGGCTACATTGCATCCTCAGAACCAGAGTGATGAACTCTAGTGCTCGGTCACTTCTTTCTTTTCATTGAGTCCAGGATCCAGTCCATAGATTGATGCCAAATTCCTTCAGTAGGATTCTTCCTATCTCGATGAACCCAGTGTAGAAACTCCTGCACAGACACACATGGAAGTTTATCTACTAGGTGATACTATATCCTATCAAGTTGACAGTATTAAACATCGTCGTGGATCATGATGGACCAAAGTGTTCCAGGGTTGGAGGTATATATCATTCTCAGAGTTCACATAGACATAGTTTCTACAAGAAGTCAGCCTGGTTTGTAGAGAACCATAATAAATTATCTTGAGGAAGAGACCTGGTCAGTCATCCTCATCAGCTTAGACCACGAAACCCAATATGGACAAGTTCAACAGAACTGCCATATACGGGTTACCCATGAATGCTTCATCATTACCAGGGCATAAATTTCAAATAATTCAAATTTCATAAAAAAAATTAGCGGATGTCTTTAGAACTAATCCAGAGTCTCAGGAGAGCTTCCTTGGTTTTCCAGAGGCCCCCCCCCCACAACCAAGCTAATTCCAATTAGTCCAGACTGGTGACTCTGTCACCACATAGGGTCAGAGCAGACCATTTTTACTTTCCTGCCAGTCAACAGGCATAGCTAGCTGTCTTAGTTAGGGTTACTACTGTTGTGATAAAACACATGACCAAAGCAGCAGGGGCAGAGGGGTGCACGGGAAGGGCAAGGTATTCAGTTTTTGCTTCTACATCAATGCTCATCATCACAGGAAGTAAGGAAGTCAGGACAGGAACTCAAGCAGGACAGGAACCTGAGGCAGGAACTGATGCAGAGGTCATGGAGGGGTGCTGCTTACTGGCTTGCTTCTCATGGCTTCCTTATAGAATCCAGGACCACCAGCCCAGTGGGCTGGGCCCTTCCCCCATCAATCCCTAGTTAAGATAATACCCTACAGGATTGACTACAACCTGATCTTAAGGAGGCATGTTCTCAATTGGAGGTTCCCTCCTCTGAAATGACACTTGTTGGTGTCAAGCTGACATCAAACCAGGCAGTATAATGGCTTAACATTGATATTGCAGATACCCAGGTATCATACACAGCAGATGGATTCACATGTCATTGTGTTTTTCTTCAGAATTGATGTTCATGCTCTGTCTCCGAGTGTAAAACACACCTGTATGGTAGAGTGAATTGAAAGCTTTGTGTAGCCTAGTCTCATTCCCTAATTCAGTCATTTAGTCAGTCAGTCATCATCCCACAGAACAGAGAATCTCATTCACATCACACTGCCTCGGTTCAAAATCAGCTCCTACACAAGCTATTGTGTATGTTTGTGCCTCAGTTTCCTCATACATAAAGTTAGGTATAATTCTGCCAGGACCTTCCTGAGAATATCAAATGGTTGGTTTATTTAATCTACTTATTAGCTTACATAAAATAAAGTCTGAAACAGAAGGGACAGATAAACGGCAGGTATTCTCTTTGCTTGTATGTGCTCTAGCACTGGCTAGAAACTGGAGACTTCCTGACACCGGTTTCCTTGACTTTCAAAAACTTAAGCATGCAGACGACGAACATTTAAACAAACGAAGTGTGACAAAACAGACAGGGAGAAAGGACAAAAAGATGCTGACAAAAGATGAACTCTGCCTGGGGGAGCTGGAGAAATCCTACCTGAGCTCTCTCTCCCCTGGGAGCCTCAGGCTCCCAGGAGGAGCTGGAATTTGTTATGCAGAAAGGACAAGAATGTTGTAGGTAACACAGAAAAGGGTCATGGAAGAGAGCAAGGAGAGAACATGGCTCCAGGTCAGTGTTAATCCCCCCAGAGGAGAGCAAAAGACCAACAACTCCAATGGGCAAAATAGAGCACAGCAGAAGGAGACAGTGTCCGTCTCTGCTAATACAGGTTTCAGAGAGCAGCCCTGGACATGGGGAAGATGAGGTTTTCATAGCTCAGGCGTAGGGGATTTCCAAATGGGGGTTTGGCAGGCAAACAAACAGCAGACATCACAGAAGCAGAACTTAAGCATAACAACCTCCTGAAATGATGGCTTGGGTACAAGATGGCCATCACAAGGTGGTCACAACAACTTCTTGAAACAAAAGCATGGTTGCCGTTTCCTGGAACAGACACTACAGGACTATTGTTAAGATTACAGGTATGGCATAGCCTTACCTTGAGCAGCAGATTTAACAACAAACAGGAATGAGCCATGTCTTTATGATAAGATGGCTTCCAAGCCCAAGATGGAGGCAGGCTGGTTTATCAACAGGTGGGCTGAAACCATTCTGGAAAATGGGTGAGAGAAGTGGTGACAAGTTGGTGTCAGGAAATATTAGCTCATGTCATTCTTCATATCTCATGCTTAGTGTGAACGACCATGGTGTCTCCCCTCTCCCAGTCAGGAGCCCCTGGAGGACCATCCCCTGATAGTGTTTCCAGTCTCACAAACTTATCAGCAAAGCTGACAACTTACACTATTTCTTTTCTAGCCAAATAAACTTGGCTATTATGGGGCAGATTTCAACATTTACATAAATCTTCAAGGGATTTCAAGGAAATGTGGAACCCACAGAAGCATGCATAGGGCCAATCCTCCAGACCCCAGGAGGGGAAAAGGTGTCTTCTGCTAGTGGGGTCCATCAGAGGGAAAAATAAGACAAGATGACTTGGATGAGCACTAAGGAATCATAGAAGGCCTTGAAGGAAGGAAGTATTGTTAGCTGCTTTCTTATGAGAAAGACCACTCTGGCATCAGTGTCGTCCCCAAATAACAACAGCAACAGAAGGGATAAAGCAAGACGCAAAGGACCAGAAGAAGGCTATTTCCACAGCCTGAGCCCAAGAGAACTCAGCTCTTCCTTTGTTAGTTCCAAATGCTGGACTCTTGTCATCCATTATTAGGCACTTTGTTCAGGATCTGGCTTCCTCACTAAATGATGAGTCCATGAAAAAATATAACCATGAGTGTTTGTCACTGATACATCCCTGGTGGTCACTATTAGTACCTCCCATCTATTCATTGTAAACAAAAATAAATGAAATTGGCACAGGATTGTTTAAGTACATATAGCATTATTTTCTTCTGAAAGAGGCTAAAACATATAGAGACAGTGAGAGCCTTCCCTATGGGTAGGTTCTACAGTTATGGATCCAATGAACCTTGGGTCAAAAATATTTGAAAAGCATGCAACTACACGAACACAGCAAGCTCCATTTCTTATCATTATTCACTAAACAATAAAGCATAGTATCTTAGCTAGGGGTTTCTGTTGTTGTGAAGAAACACCACGACCATGCAACTCTTAGATAGGAAAACATTTAATTGGGACTGGCTTACAGTTCAGAGGTTTAGTCCATTATCATCATGGCAGAAAGCATGGTGGCATGCAGGTGAACATGGCACTGGAGAAAGGGCTGAGAGTTCTACATCTTGATCTGCAGGCAGCAGAAGCAACTGTGTGCCACACTGAGGGTAGCTTGAACAGAAGAGATCTCAAAGCCCACCCTCACAATAACACACCTCCTCCAACAAGACCACACCTCCAACAAAATCACACCTCCTAATAGTCTAATAACCCTTTGGGGGAACTATTTTCTTTCAAACCATCATACATAGCAACTATTTACACAGTACTTGTGTTCTTTAAGATGTCCTACAGTAATCTATAGAGGACTTACGAATATAGGAGGATGGGCGCAGGTTATAGGCAATCACTACCCTGTGCCTTTTCATATAAAGGATGTGAATATCTGTTTGCTTAGAGGTATCCCTGAAGGTTCTGGGACCAATCTCCCCATGGACGCCCAGGAACAAATTGAGGTAGGTAGAGATAGGAATATATAAACATTTATTTTGATAATTTGAAGTTGTTATTTAATTCCTGGAGCTTAAGTTATGAAATTACCCTCCTAGTATCCATTTCTGTTATTAGTTGTTAGTATTTTTAAATGGTTACCCTTTGTACAGAAGAGGTGCTGAGAAACTGTGCCTTATCTGCATCATACAGTCAGGAAAGATCAAACTTGGACCTGGGCTTGGTGAAGCCCAGCATGGGCCTGACCATCTGTGTTAGCCCTAAGATGGGACACAGCAACTAGAGAAAGTTCTGTGGAGGTCAGGATGCCACATCAGTTCCTAAACTGAAGATAAACACACACATTTGAGAAAATGAGAGACACTTCAACTCACACACAAAAGCATGAGCAGAATCTAGCATCCCCCCCAAAAAATGTCTTAGTGTATTGAGAGAAAGTAAATACATTAATATAGCTTAGACACACACAACATAGAGAGAAAGGAATGAGTTAACCATGAAAATGTCATCCAGAGTGGCACACACAAATAATCCCTGAATTTGGGAGCTGCTGGGCAGAGGAATTTCAAGTCAGAAACCAATCTGGGCTACTTAGCAAGATCCTGTCTGACACAAAACAAAAGAAAAACACTATCTAGAAAATTCAATAGAAGAATATTGCATAAGGCTTGAACCTTCAAAGGCAACCTTAGAAAAACCAACTTCTTGATTGTGAGTTTCTAGACCCTTCTATGACCTTAAATGAACATTTGGATCTATTCCCCATCTCATCAAGAAAGTCATCTAGTTAATTATCATGAGGTGACTGAAAAAAATACTCTTGACCCAGAACAAAAGCACATCTTTTATGGTAGATTTTTTTTTCTTCACTTCAAATCTGTAGGTAAACTTTTAAAGAAAATTGCTTTTCTCCACAGAGTTATGGATCTTGCATTTACTGAGTCCTCTGCTCCTTTGAGACATTTCTCTCTTCACCATGTCTACATTCTTGGAGACTCACTGTCATTGATTCCTCCCTGACTCAGGGGTTGCCATTTGCTGCCTATCTCAATGCAAAGATCTGAAGCTGAAGTCTGGCTCCAGGGACCTCAGCAAATGAGGGAAACTTGATGTTGGGGCTGGGGAAGTGCTTTTACTGCTTCCTCGCTTCACCTTTAAACCTAGACCTTCACCTTTAAATCAGGTTTGCTTGGAAGGAGACTGCAAGCTAAAAATAGAACCCAGTTGGATGAGGTCTGGGATGCAGAACCCAGGGTAGACAGCAATGCCTCAACCCAGCTGGGACGATTCTAACATTCAAGTTCCCCTTCTGGAACATAGGAGACACAGTTGTGTCTTAAACATGAGTTAAACGTGAGCCCACTGTGAACAATAATACACGAGGAACTCACTGTATTCCCAAGGGCACATGATTGAAACCAGATAGACTAGTCTGTTCTCTAAACCCAGGTGAGGGTTCCTTGTCCTTAGAAGGAAATGTATTTTTTTCTTGGACTTGGAAAAATGTTGCTTATAATCTGCTGCATTTTGACTACACACACACACACACACACTTTCTCTTTCACGTTTTCTATATCTCTGTCAAGCCGCATTCCACATCCCATTCCGTGTCGCAGCCATATGACCTCCAGCAACAAACAAGGGTCATTTCCTCGGTGGCCCAGGCTTTGATGATGACGGACCCTTAGTTTGGAGATGTGACCTGACTCCGACAGAAGCACACATGGGTTTCTGGAGAAAAGCAAGGAGCAGGAGCAGACCGCCAGGATCACAGGATCAGTGAGTAACCAAAGCTGCAAGCGGAGAGGAAAGAGGAGATGAAAGCCACATTGGCTATTTTGACAAGAGCCCCAGTTGAACACAGGAACGCCCAGAGGCAAAAGCAACTGGACTTACAATAAATTAGTAAAACTGTCCATGGGCTCTGGCTCTGCTGTCAACACAGGAGAATGAACACAGCTCCACTTGCAGAAAAGAAGGGCTGGCGAGCCTCTGATTTTACACGTAGACATGTGCCCAGACTCCCGGGATCAGACAGCATGAATTCCTGGGAGTCTCTTTGTCTGTGGCGTGTTAAACGTGGAACATGAATCCCCCCCCCATCAGCTTTCCCTTGCTTCATGAGAGAATTTAATGTAGCCCACCCAAGGATGGGTTAGCTGGTTTACTAAATTCATAACAAAAGGAGCGATGGTATCTCCCTGGGACTAAATAAGAAAGAGAGGCTCCATATTTCTCTCCTTGGTGTTGCTCTGTGAATAAAAACATGAAATGTTCTTCTCCGTATATTAATATTCACAAAAGTTACTTTCTTGATCCAGCCACCATGCACTATGGCAGGAGATTAGTTACCGGAGACGGGTGGATCAAGATGAATGCGAAAGAAGCCAGCCCTGGCAGAGAAACTAGACAGCCCTTCCTCACCTGGGCTTCATGTAATGAGCAAAGCACTTGTGAATTAAAGGCTCTGGGCCTGCAAATGGGAGGGGTCTGTGTTACCTGAATGTCCTATGAAGGGTCATGCCCTGGAGAGCCAAGGCTTTGGAAGGCTTTTCCCTGAGCTCACTAGCCCAGTCCTGAGTGTTTTCCCTGCCTCAGCAAACTATCCCTTTCTTATCTCTAACTGCAGGTCTCTGGTGCGCTCTGTCAACCTGGGACACAGAACCTGGCTTTGGGTGCCCTGAGAACTCGGGTCCACCACCACACTAACATGGCTTTTTCTGTTTGTTTTCTTTTCTGCTCCTTCATTTTATCTCTTTTTCAGATACTCTCTAAAACTTGAGCGTGCATGCTTCTTGGACACCCTGGGATTTCACTGCCTCTCTGTGGTCCATGCCTAAAAGACATGGTTCTCTCGGATGTCCCGCCTCCAGGCAGCTGCAGGAGTTTTCAGTGTACCTGCCCTGATTGGAGTGGTTCTTTTCTGTTTGTTCCCTCTCAGACTCTACTAAAATAGTCCTCCAGCTTCCTTCTCAGTTCGTTTTTAAATTTTTTTATTAACGAGATTTAGAACCCAAAGGGGAACCTCAATTTCCCCATAATAATCCTGTAGCCACATAGTTGCCAATGGGTTTGCTTTCAGTGAACTTTGACTAAAATATTTTTTTGCTGAGTCATGCATTGTAATTTCAAAATATTCTATGTTTAACTTTAAAAATTCTCTTGAGGAGTATGAAAAACAATAAAATGAAGAAAACCAGTTAAAGTTAGTAAAAGAGTAAATTGACAAACCTCTCAAACCATTAGCACTACAAGTCTTTTTTACTAGGCCCTCACACCTGGGAGGCAAGTGCCCTACCCCTGAGTGACATTCCTACCCTTCCTGGCTCAGCACTGTTTAAAGTACTTTTAAGCAGTGAATAATTTACCAAACTCTGAAGACCCAGAACTAGACATTTGTATGCTGGGTAAATGTATTGTATTGTCTATTATATATACTGCATAAGAAAGGGACGAGAGAGCTAGAGAGATGATTCAATAATTAAGAAAAGACACTATTCTTCCAGAGGACCCAAGTTCATCCCAGCATCATGTTGAGTGGCTCACAACTTCCTGTAATTCTAACTTTAACTCCAGTCTCCAGGGACAACTGTAT
Source organism: Bramus lutescens (assembly GCA_001685075.1). Classification (NCBI taxonomy): domain Eukaryota; kingdom Metazoa; phylum Chordata; class Mammalia; order Rodentia; family Cricetidae; genus Bramus; species Bramus lutescens. The sequence continues at coordinate 23,202 of LOEQ01003853.1, forward strand.
ACACACACACACACACACACACACACACACACATGCACACAAGTAATTTTAAAAAGTAAAGTGTGCTTTTTGTTTGCATTTTGTTTTGTTTTTAAGGAAAGGCAAAAGCCCAAAATGGCCCCCTAGTTTGGTAAGGATAGAGAGTGAAGAAGTAATTTATAGTTAACAAACTAATGTAAGACCTAATCCAAGAGCAAAGAAGATCTTAACTCAGCAGGGAGTGGGAGAAAGTGATGAAGTAAATATGCTGTGGACAAAGGTCCAAACATCCAGCGGGAAAGCAGGAACTCTAAAGTCAGAAAAAGAAACGAACAGGGTGTGAAATTTAAGATGATCTGGGTTTTGCTCCTACCCCCCACTCCCCACCCCCACCCCACCCCAGGTGCCAGATTCCCTGGGAGATCTGGATAGCATCTATGGTCAACAGCAGACAGCAGCAGCGGGATGATGGAGGAGGAACCAAGCAAAGAAGGGTGGGGTGGCTGAGCAAGAAAGCCAAGCAGAACGGCCGGTTTGTCAATTTTATCTTCCCCTCGGGCCTTACAGAAGATAAGAAAGGTCAAAATCTGTCTAGAGGGAGGCAGACATTGCCAGGGAAGATTTGTGCTGGGATTTTTTTCCCACACTGCCCAGAAAGAGGCTTGTAATTGAGGCAGAAACCCTACAGTGTGATTGGGGTGCGTTCATAATTATCATTCATAATCAGTTAGATTCTGGAGGACAGACCATTTCTATTTCAGAGGAAATGTGTAGGTCCACAACCATCATTGTGTGGCAATTCTGTTTGCAGGTCAAGATTAAATATGAGGGTCTTCAAACCTGAAGATAAAAGGCTCAGGCACTGAGATGTTGTGGGGGAAGTACCAACAATTTTGCAATATATACCTAGAGAGTAAATGTGAGAAGAATTAGAGAAAGAGGGGTAAACTTAAATCCTCATGGAATAACTCTCCTTGTTAAGAGGAGAATGCCAAAATTTACATGACAGGCGAATAGATGGAAGATGGAAGGATGGATGGATGGATGGATGGATGGATGGATGGATGGATGGATGGATGGNGATGGATGGACAGATGGACGGATGGACGGACGGACGAATGGATGGATGGATGGGTGGGTGGGTAGATAGATGGATGGATGGATGGGTGGGTGGATGGAAGGATGGGTGGATGGATGGATGATGGAAGGATGGATGGATGGATGGATGGATGGATGGATGGATGGATGGATGGATGGATGGATGGATGGACGGAAGGATGGACGGATGGATGGATGGATGAATGGAAGGAAGGATGGACAGATGGATGGATAGATGGATGGAATATGAACAGATGAATTGGAGGATGGATGGAAGGATGGATGATGGAGGCAGGATGGAAGGAATATGAACAGATGAATTGGAGGATGGATGGAAAGTTGGATGGATGATGCAGGATGGATGGAAGGAAGATGAACAGATGGATGGGTAGGAGATGGGGGATGGATGGATGGATGGAAGGATGGATGGATGGATGGATGGATCCACTGATATAGACAAAGAAATTGGATAAGTAAACCTAAAAGATAAGACCAGATTGGCAAGATGGCTCAGAAGGAAAAGGCACTTGTGTGTAAGTCTGATGGCCAGAGTTGGATCATAGGAACCCCTGTAGGGGAAAGACAGAACTGACTCCCACAGTTTGTTCTCTGGCCCCCACATGCATGCCATGGCACACACACACACTCAAGTGCACAAATGCATGAAAACTTCCGCTAAATAAATACAATAGAAAATAATAAATAGAAAAATAAGTAGGTGTTCAAAGGACAAGGTCCATGTGAACAAAACTTATTTCAGTGTTGTAAACAAGTAAGGAAATGCACACGTGTAATATCCATTTAAAATAGAATTTTGTGTAACTTTGCAACAGCAAAACTCGAACGTATTTATGTAAGCAGTCCAATTCATATCAAAACAAGAAGAGGCCAACACAGCTGGGCCAGTTAACATGAATGAACCAGTAACATCTGCCAAACAAATGTGGAGAGCACTCCAGAGGCTGTAAACTGAGAAGGCTGAGGGAAAGGAAGCGCATGAGAAAAATAGAAAGAGGAAGTGGAATTTAGGAGTGACAGTGGAGACAAGGGCTCTCTGCAGGTGGAATCATAAGATACTAAAAAACACAGGGGAAACACTAGCAAGAGATATATAGCCTGGGAAATAAAAAATTAGTTGCAAGAATACATATTATAAGGATGGGAATTCTATATCTGAAGATCATGGCAGCCTATGGCCTGGGAAGGTACTGGCTGCCAGGCTCACTGTTGAACTTTGTGTGTGCTCAGGAGAGTTGACCCACTCAGCTTCAAGGTCTGGCCTTCAGAACTGCAAGCTCTTGCAAGCTCCAAAGCTGAATTTTGCCAACTATGGGCCTGGGTCCAGGGCCTAGGCTCACAAAGACAGATAGACGAGGATATGATTTTATATACACAAACACACTTTCATCCTGCAGGCGGTCTTTGAAAGTAAGCAAGTAACAGGTGGAAGATCTCTTAGTGAAAATGGTGCTGCCACCAAAGAAAGTCAGGGAGAAACAGAATTAAACTCCTAGACAGACTAAGGGACGTGTGCCTTTGGCATTTGCTAGCTGTGTGGCCTTGAGCAAGTGATTTAATCTCTATGTCTCGTCTACTAAATGAAACGTTCTGATATCTACTACTATGTAACAGATCACCCCAAAATTAACTGGTTTAAGACAACTATCATTTATTTGTTCACACCTGCTATTATGTACTACATGGTGTTAACTGAAATGATCACATGTGGACTGGAGGACCTATGTACATGATGTCACGTGGGGACTCAGCCAAGCCAAGACTGAAGACTCAGGGCTCACCTTCTCACTGCAGGCTTGTCTAGAGATTTCTGAAGGTTCTCTAAACCTTGATGGCTAGATTTCAAGAGTTAGTATCCATAGAAACAGAAGGCAAAACCTGCCAGTCTCTTATGTTTGGACTAGAAGTTGACACATGTCCTATTCTGTTGGCCAGGCAGCTACAGGACACAGATTCAAAAAAAAAGGACATAAAGCCATCCATACCTCTCAATACTTCTTCTATACTGATGGTACAAACCAAGCCGTCAGTGAAGGAGAACTCTTCTTTAAATGTTTGATGTGTGTTTGCTGTGTTGTTTGAGGCTATTCAACACTGCTTTAGGAGACACGAAAACACAAGATGCATGACATTCTCAAGCTATAGCCACATGTAACCATATGTGTCATACTAACACAAGCGTACACTTATGTGGTAGGTATACTTAGACATACTGGATATGCTATACTTGTCTTTTCTAAATTAAAAGGAGAAAGTAAGCTGGGTGTGGTAGCTCACCCACGCCATCCTAATCCTTGCGAGGATGAGGCAGGAGGACCATGGAGTTCAAGGCCAACCTTGACTACATAGCAAGATTATGTATGAGAAGAAATGAAAAGTTTAAAAGATAATCTGTTAAAAGGAAAGACAACAGCAAAAGAATAGAATTCTCTTAAAAGTAAAGGATAGAAAGACCAGCTAGCACTAATATTCATGATATACTAAAATATGAGGCTGTCACTACACGAGGGTAAATCTAGCTATTCACTGGTGATACCCATCTCCGCCCCTTCTGTCATCTGCTCAGGGGACTAACTGGCATGCCGTGGTTGTCTCTTTCCAATACAGCAAATGTTTGTCATTGTGCCCAGACACCTTCCGTTTGATTGGACCCCCTGACTCTAACCTCAGCTCCAGTTTTTGTAGCCGCATGATCCACAGAGAAAGCTAATGTGGTAGATAGACATGGGACCATCAGATGATTCGGGCAACTGAATGTTATGCTTAGATACCTGGCCCCACTTCTTTCTCCTTCTGTTGTCAGTTAAGTCCTTCGAATATACGCTAATATTCTAATTCCAAGGACTCTGCGGAAACTCAAGGACCTATGACTATAACCTTCCTTCAGAGATTAGGTCTTTGTAGATTTAATCAAGTTAAGAAGACATCGTATTAGATTATGGAGACATTCAATCTAATCACTAATGTCCCTCCAAGAAGAGACACTGAAATACACACACAGGCAGAGAACACCCATGGGGCGGAAGCAGAGATCCGGGCGTTCATCATACCTGCACGATGAGAACCTCTGAAGCTTGTTGGCCAGTGCTGGGAGCTAGAAAGAAACAAAAAAGGACTCTTGCCCAGGGCCTTCAGTAGCAGCCAAGCACTTGGATTTCACACTTCCAACCTCCCAGACTGTGACAGAGTAAATTTCTATTCAATAAGTCCTGGCAGAGAAGGTAAGATAGAAAGAATGTAAAATATCAGAAAAAAAAGAACAGAGAAGAAGAACCAAAAGAAGCATAAATGGAGAAAGCCAAAGAACTAAATCCCATTTATTAGCCATAAATCTAGACAGTCACTGAAACAAATAATGGCATCAACAATGGCAGCAGCCTGCACCTAGGAGCACACGGCGCATCCAGACATTGCACTACATGTTTGCCTTTATTTCTTCTACTATTGATAACAACCTCAGGCAGGTTGTTATCTTAGCACCAAGATCAGAAAATCATCCAGAAGACACCCCTTAGTTTACTAGGGGTAGCCTAGGACAGTGAATAACACCGCCAGGGTCAAATCAGACTGGTTTTGCTCAAAAGCCTTCCTCTTTCCCAGGGTATCTCTCAACCTCCCGATAACATAAATGTTAATATTGACCAGGAGAGAAGGGGAACAAAGCAAATGGATACTTTTCAGGGCAGTATATGGATAAGAAATTGCGAGAAAAAGAAAGACCTAGAAAAAGTCCAGCATTCTGACCAATACAGACAGAGAAGACAGTGGCTTCCTCTACTCCTTTCTTCTCCTCCTTCTCTTCCTCCTCTTTTCCTTCCTTGTCTCATATTAAACCTGTTGTAGGGAAGCTTAGTAGATAAGCAAGCTGTGTGTGGGGAGACACATGATCTTCTGGCTGAACTGGGAAGCGGAAGGAGAAAGCCTCCTCAGCTCGGTTCCTTGATGATATTATGAACAGCAACGTTGAGAAAGGACTTCCCGAGGAGTTCTGGAAGAGGTGCCACTACTGGAAATAAATCAAAGTGACTCCCAAGTCCAAACATTTGGTGTCCTTCAATAAAAACAGATAGCTGAAAAGTTGCTTTACTTGGCTAACAATCTCTGTGAGGGGCGCTGAGCCAAGAGGGCTTAAGAGCTGCAAAGATGAATAAAGCTACCTTGTTAGTAAAAGGGAGATAACTGATGCTGACTTATCAAAATGAAGGATGCGTTGCTGCGGTCTCTGGCAGATAACCGGAATTTCTTCTATCAAGAAGAAATAAATATATAAGAGGAATGATCAAGTTGATGAAAGCCCTCCTGGCTTAGAAAGAACACAAGGATGGTGTGGCATGTTGAAAAACGGATACAGAGAAAACTCAAAGAGAGGAGGAGAGCCAAAGTCTGCATTAAAAAGAAATTCCCCGTGGTTTAGTAATAGAAAATGCTCAGGGACACGGGGCAAAGAGGACGGAAGCCAACACGGAACAAATGAGAAATGTTTGAGGTGACGTCACGTGGTGAGAAGAAAAGGCGATCCAGGAGGATGGAATCTCTTCCTGTGGTTACCTAGTGTTCAAAAAGCAGAGAAAATTGTGATTGTTTAGGAGAAATAGTGAAGACTGGAGGGCAAGAGGTTGTGTGTAACACATAAGCTGGAGAGACAGCTCGGCAGTTGAGAGCACTTGCTGCCTTTCTAGAGGACCTGAGTTCAGATCCTGACATCCTTATCAGGCAGCTCACAATCACCTGTGACTGCAGACCCAGTAGATCTAGGTCCCTTTTCTGGCCTCCCTGGGCAACAACACATTGTTTTTGCATGTGGGCAACACACACACATACACACACCAAAATTAATTAATTAATTAATTAATTAATTAATTAATTAATTAATTAAAAATAAAATCAAATTAAAAATTTTAAAGTAAAAGTAATGAATCTTTGAATGTGAAGCATGTTTTCACCCAGTTTTGAGTTTTAAGCTTTCTTGTAGTTCAGTTCTCCTTTCCTTCCCCTTCCATCAGTCTACACCTCCCTCCTGCTTTCCCTTCCATTTTCCTTTCTCCTTTCTACATTTTAGACGCTTTCTTAACCTCCCTATGCCTCAGTTTCTCTTTGAGTGTAAAATGAAGGAAATGGAAACTCTTAGGGCGGCCTCTCCTTCCCTCACCAGAGTGAGTTTTCATTTGAGCCCTAGCTGACAGGGAAGGAGCTAAATGTTCATGATTGTGAGTAATAACCTTGGGGGGTATAGAGCAAAGAGCCCTGAAAGAGAAGCTGCCGACAGTATGCAGGATATGTCTGAAGAATTTGTTTCCAAGATGGGGGCGGGGAATGCCAAGAAAGAGACTGGCTAGTATTGAGAAATGAAAGAAAATACAGCTCTTAAACAATCTATTGAATAAATTCAACTCAAAAATTATCTGGATCGCCAAAGTGGCAAAATGAAAGGCCCCTTGGGTGAGGCAGACTCAAGTTTGGGCGCCCAGTGAAGACAGCACAGCCTCTCCAGGCTCCAGTCTGCAGCAGCGCAGGAGAGGGGGCTGCAGAGAATCCCACAATGAAATAAAGAAGCCTAATGACAGCTGACCGAGGAAAGAAAAAACACAGTGACAATCTGAGGTCACATCCTGAATGATCGTCTTTAAAGGACAGTTCAGTGACAGTCTATCTATAACCTAGGCCACCGCTAAAGAGAAAGTAATGATTTTGTGCTCGCTGACAAGCGAGAGTCCTTCACATGGTGTTTAAAGACAAAGTGCAGAACACTGTGCATATTAAATTACTCTACTTTATGAAAGCATTTTATATGATTATACGTACATAACCAAACCAGATGCAAGAGCCTAGAAAATGAAGCTTGGGTGCCATGTAGTTTTTCTTTCTTTGATTACTTACCTAGCAGAAGGAAAATGCTGTATTAGTTTTTTTAAAAAATGGCGTTGGGGTTTCAGGGACCTTGGTTCAGTGGCAGAGTGCATGCTTGGCATACATAAGTTCCTGGGTTAAATGCCAATACCAAAAAATTAAAGAAACACCAGCAACACAGATAAAGAGTAGCGATTTTAACACAGATAAAGAGCAATGATTTAAAAAAAAAAAGGCTTGACAGGCACTACCACTTAGTAACTGATAAAACACTTGGCTCTCTACTGCCTCGGCTTACTTGTTTATAAAATGAACGATAACCTGACATGGTTTTGAGGAGGATGGGAGTGGTTTCTTTCTCTCTCTCTCTCTCTCTCTCTCTCTCTCTCTCTCTCTCTCTCTCT
>LOEQ01003853.1:38108-51749 GCA_001685075.1 Bramus lutescens
GAGAGAGGGTTGAAGGGGAGGGGAGAGGCAGGGAGGGGAGCAGAGAAAAATGTACAGGTCAATAAAATCAATTTAAAAAAAGCTAAACTTTAGAACTTTAGGTCTCGCTGACCTCAGACTCACTTCCCTTATTTGACTCTCCATTAAGGTCTGGCCTGATTTCAGTGACTTCCAAATGATTTACAGCCTTAGACAACTTCACTAGGGAAAGTCTGAAGTCCCACCTTTGAGGGTCTTTTTGGCTTCCCTCCTGTCCTCCTGCTTGTCCTTCATTTCTGGAGGTCAGGCTTCACCACCTGGAAGGTCTAAACTCTCTTTCAGACACTAATCCATCGAATGGCCCCTCCCTGTCAGAAGCAGAGCATCTCAAGTTGTTAGTACGTGTTCCTGTGCTTTCTACACTGACATACTGGCTCTGTGCAAGCAGGACCTGGCCTTCCCACTCCGGACCTCATGTCCTCCCAACATCTGACCTGGGGCAGGCTAGCCCCCTGACTCTGTGATTGGGAAAAGGGAAGCAAAACATGCCAGTTCTTCCCCCATCCTGGAACTGAACTAGTACTCTTCTGGAGCTCTGGGAGAAAACCCTCATGCTGTGATTCTAGCTAATCTATCCATTAATGAACTCAACTTCTTGAGCTGAGACCATCAAACTGCTTCCTGTTTCTTTATTTTGGTATTCTGGCATACCTGCCTAGGCCCTAGGTACTGTCCCCTATATCCATAGCAACCTACCTAACTAAAGTGTCTTTATAAAGGAAAAAAAGATGTGACACCTCACATTCGGTTTATAAAGTGGTAGATTCCCCAGGGATTCCACGTGACGGGGGGATGGGGTCACTTTACCATACCGCTGAGCTTGCCTTGAACCATAAGCAACCGTGTGGTTCTCTGCTATCTTGGCTGGGGGACCCTATCAAGGTAGAAGCAACCATGTGACGGGGATGCCATCTTTACTAAGGATATCATAAAGAAGGCAAATGCCATGTGACATCACCCCATCTTGGTTAATGTCACTACATGGCACAAACCCAATGGCAGCACCCATAAAACTTCACGGTCTCACCGAGTCCTCCGGGAGTCCCCTTTACATTAAGCAAAGGAGAAAACATCTGACCTATGAGATGTTTATCTTTTGCTCTTAATGTTTTATTTTGATTTAGATTTTACATGATGCATTTATATATTGGCATCTGAGGACCTAAAAGTAAGTTTTCCCCCAGCCTCATGCCTACAATACTGGCATACTGACAGGGAAAGTTAACACTTCGAGTTGGCACCAACAAGAATACATTGCCAAGTGCTCGACAAGCTGCTGCCAGTGAGGGCTGCTATGGTAAGCTCCACTGGGTCTCAGTGGCTGCTGTTTCCATCTGGTATCTGCAGGCCCATTTTCTTACAACAGATAAAATATATTCTTTTGTCCCTCGCTAGTCATTTGTCCACACATCTCTGCTTCTGCCCAGTCTAACAATATGTTTACCAAGGACTTCCATATTGTTCCCCTGTCACAATAAAAATTTTAAAAATATAATCCCAACAAGCAAGAATGTATACAATCTTGGTTTATTAAGGTATGTCTTATAAATAATTAAGTATCTTTAGACTGTCCACATGTGGTTATGGTTTGCTCAGTTCTTTTTTCCACATGTACTTAGTACTGAATTGATATACAAATAAATGCTTATATAAAGCTGTTAACCCAACTTCATTTTGCTCAAAGTAAAATTAAAATTTAAAAACTGATAGTGATAATGGCTAATGGTGATGAACTTTCCTTTGGAACAATTATCATAAGTTTTTAAATTTTTAAAACCTTCTTTTAAAACTAAGACATATATAATCATACAATTCTGCTCAAAAGGTCATCTTCTTGATCCTTACCCCAATTCTGGTTCTACAGTCTAGAAATAACTATCCAATTCTAGATGGTCCTTATTGCTTGAGGGTGTAACTCAACCTCAAAGGATGACTGCTCCTACTCCAGGTTGCATTTTTCCTCTGGAGAATGCCCTCCCTTTGGATAAAAATAATGTATGTCTGTGCTTTTAAGTGGGCTTCATATAAAAATAAATGTATAGGCTGGGTGGTGGGGGCACATGCCTTTAATCCCAGCACTTGGGAGGCAGCGGCAGATGAATCCGGTGAGTTCAAAGCCAGCTTTATCTACAGAGCATGTTCCAGGACAGCTAGGGCTACACAGAGAAACCCTGTCTCAAAACACAAAAACAAACAAACAAACAAGAAAACAAACGAACTGGTTTTTTTTTTTTTTTAAGATCCTTACTCCATCTAGGCTTGTGTAAAAAGAAAAGGTAAAACCCAATAACCAGATTGTAGCTTTCTCTTAGAAAACGGGGCTTCCGTCCTATCTTAAATTAAACAACTGCCATCTCCAGCTGTGCCAGACAAAAATGATCATGGCAGGACTTACTAAATATTAATATACATCCACTGAAGAGATGAACGGTCACCCCAGACAATTTTATATTGAGACAAAAAGGCAGAGACAGAGACAGACAGACAGACACATACACACATACACACAGAGAGGGAGGAAGGGGGAGAGAGAGAGAGAGAGAGAGAGAGAGAGAGAGAGAGAGANGATTGAAGGGGGGAGGGGAGAGGCAGGGAAGGGAGCAGAGAAAAATGTAGAGCTAGATAAAAATCAATAAAAAATGGAGACAGTCTAAAAAGAGGAAGAATTACAGATATGTAAGGTAGTGCATACATCAAGAGACATGTCTACAGATCTACAGAGACCTCTATTATATCTATCTGTCAAGAAAGACATTTGGGAAATTAGTACACATGATTACAGGGGCTTTACAGTCCCACATGTTACCATCTCTAAACCAAAGGCCCAGCCAGGAGAGTCCATAGCATAATTCCAACCAAATGTGAGGACTAAGATAAGAACTGTCTTAGTAGTCCTAGTCTCTGAGCAAGACAAAATGAGATGAAATACCTGATCATGTGATCAAGACAAAAAAAAGAGGAAAAAGAAGAGGAGGAAGAAGAGAAAGAGGAATTCCTCCACCTTTGTTCCATTTGGGTTCTTAACATACTAAAAGAGACCTACCCACACAGCACACAGGGGAATGTCATTTCCTCTACCAAATGCACTAACACAAAAGATCATCTGAGAGAGGGGGAGGGAGGGAGAGAGAGAGAGAGAGAGAGAGATCTATGCGACTATCAAATGTCCTCCTACATCCTGAGCAAAGGAGTTCCAGTGAGACTGCTTCTGGGTTGCCTACACTCTCATCAGCACCTGTTACCAATCCCCTGTAATAGGCCCAGTTAAGCTCATTGGTTCCCTGGCGTGAGCTTTGATTTGTGATTGGGACCTTAAGAAGAGCAGATAGACATTGCTTAGGAAAGCCCGTGTTGAGGAGGACCTGCCATGAAAGATTTGTAAACTAGCTAGGTCTGCTCCAAGGGTTGATTAAGTAGGTTACAGAAAATGCAATATTTTCCTTTTGAAATGTTGGGCTTGCTAGAATGTAGATTCAGACTGGGACTAAGTGTGTACATCTGTGGGAAAGAAACATAATACAGTTGACCAGAAAATGAGCATGGAATCTACTTTATCAGCATTTTTAATATAGCTCTTAAAATAATATCTAAATATAGGCTTTCCATACCAAATTGGAGACAGATGTGTTCCCATATAACATCCTGATGCTTGTCTATTTCCTGATGACCCTTAGACTTCTGGGGTGGCTTTCTATTTTCTCTTTCAAACAGATGTCCATCCCTAAACCAAAAGTCTTGATCTATACGGAATTCAGCTTTTTATTCATTCTCTTGAGCTTTTATTAGTCATATTTTCTTTTCTTTTTTTTATCCCTTTTGCCAGCAGTGGTAAATGTAGAACACTCTCAAAAAGTAAAATAAAAATGCTGACATTTCAAGCCCTGAGATGGAAGCAGTATCCTAAACACTGCCAGAGGCAACCCAAGAGAAGTGTAATGTCCATTTTATCTTCCCAAAATGGATGTTCAACAAACATAGCTGCACGCGACTGAACACGTATAATGCCTGGGCTGGCCAAACATTGCCTAGCAAAAAAGCCTACGAAGCATTAATCAATAAGAAGGGCACGAAGCTAGCACAAGACAACTTCAGTATGAGCGGCACACCTTGGCTGGCCTCGCCTCTAAAGGACTATTTCTTAACTGTTTGAAGAAACATTTCGGTTCTCTTCACAGGGCAACTGCCACCCTTTGGAATCTTGTTTATAGTCTTGTTAGCAGGCTTTCATTTTCCCTCAGACATCTTTAAAAGAAAAAAAAATGAGAGAAAGAAAGAAGCAGCCATATTCATGAGCCCTTTACAAATATCACAGATACTAATTATGAGACTATAAAACAAGGCATTTTTGATGCAATATCTGTATGATGCCTTCTTGGAAAAGCATTAATAGATCAGACCCTTCAAGGGGGAGGATGCATTAAGAAGGCTGTTAAAAGAAACCTTTGATCAATCGAAGAATTTTTGACAACACAGATAATCATCTTCTAATGGACTCATTTTCTACATCCACATCTTTCAGATGGATCACTTTAAAAGGGGAACACCTGCCATTTTGCTTCATTAAGATCTCGTGCATCACGTTTGGTTTTGCAGCAGGCTTTAGGAATATCAAAAACAATTAAAAGCAATATTCGTATTAGAGTGAATTCAGTTTTTTTAAAATAATGATGGGAAAAATAAAGCTGTGTTGCTATAGACCAAGTGTGATTATAGGAAGAGAAGCCATGGCTCGTCATTCTTCAAGACTAGCTCTATGGCGATGTATTTATTTCTTGCTAAAGCAGGCATGCCATGTGCTCTAGCCTTATGATCAATCCGCATGTCTATGCCTTTACAAACTGAAAACAAACTCAGAAATCACAAGAAGAATTCCTGTTAATGGGATTGTGACCAGATGAAATGATCACCTCACAGGCGAAAGTAAAGCCATGGTTCTCCTTTAAAAGTTGATTGAAGAATTACTATGTGATCAGCAACCCCACTTTGTAATAGTCAGGAGAGTGAAATCAAGAATTGAGCAGAGGTGTGCGCACCAGTGATCAAAACTGTATTATTCAAAATAGGCAACAGGTAGGAACAACCCAAAAGTCCATTGACAAATGAATAAAGGAAATCTAATAGCTAATAGTTATATTAGATATCCTTGCATACATATACACCACACACACACACACACACACACACACACACACTGTCATACTATCAGCCTTAGAACAGAAGAAAGTTCTGGACGAGGAACACAGCTCAGAGAGAGTTGGAGTAAGGCTTTGATACCCAGTGCCGAGGTGAAGGTAGGTAAGGAAATTTCATACAGGCTACAACATGGATGAATTTTGAAGACACTGTATTGATTGAAATAAATCAGATACAAAAGGACAAATGTTGCATGACTGAACTCATTTGAGTTACCTGGACTATCAGAGCTTAGATAGACAGACAGTTAGATGCTTGCCTAGTGCTAAAGGAAGGAACAGTGAGGAGCTCCTGTCTAATGGTCCTAGAATTTGGGTTTTGCAAGATAAAAAGAGTTCTGGAAATGGATGGGTGTAAGTTTACTTGAAGTCACTGAATACTATAAAATAGTTCAAATGGAAAATATTACTTTATGGATTTTACCACAATATTTTAGAAAATGTGGCATTATTTACTTTGACAGTATTCTGTGAACTTTAAATTAGAGCTATAGGGAAAGAAAGCCCAGATTCCCCAAAGCAATGCCAGCCATGGCCTGCGCAGACAGACAGACAGCACCTGAGTTCAGGAACACTCATGCTGTCATGTGAAACTAGAGTCTGCAAGTCAGGAAATGGTCTCATTTTCTATTTTAACCTGGTATTTTAAGTTCAGATCTGTTTATAAATGACTGCTTTGGGGTAGTGAGAATTTGAGAGGACTGCATTTTTTTTTAAACTGTAACGTCATCAAGACAAGAAACAAGACTCTTGGGGGGAAAACAAGAACGGAGGCATTTAGAAAGCCAAGAGCATCATCTCTTCCAGGAGCAGACAGTCTAAGCCGAAGGAGAGCCTGAGCAGACACATTTTTATTCAAAACTGAGTAAAAACATGGGACTAGCCAAGAACCTTAAAAATCTGTGGAAAATGCAAGTGCCAAGTCTTTATATTCTCATAGAGGAGCAAGGTGAGGCATTTCTGTAGCTGAACACTCAGCGGGAAGTGAGAAAGTGGCCAAATCACCTCAGAGGGACATGGAGCGAGTTCCTCATAAATATGTCATTGATGCACATTTGAATTTTAAAGGGATAGATTGAGAAGAAATTGAAAGACAGCATCACACATGGGATAATAGCGTAGTGCATAGGACATATTATCTGTGCTGTGCATTTGCACCTAAGTATATAATAACTGTGATTTACCAAGTGGTTATGGGGTATTTGAATAAACTCTAAGAAGAACAATCTCTAGCCTAACAAAATAGTAGAAATGCAGTAAGCAAATTGAGGTCCATGCTGATATAAGGCCCCTAGGACGGAGGAAAATGGAGCTAACTGTAGAGACAGCGTAGGTCTGGGGATATTATGTGGACAGACAGTTTCAACTGTTCACAAGCTATCACTTGGCACCAAAAATCCTGAATTATGTGAAAAGCAATATTGAACCAGAGAGCATAAAAAATGAGCTGGAAAATCTGTATCTGGTGATTACATTAAGCCTAGAATCGACAAAAACCACCTAAGGGGTCCTAGCTTTAATAAACACAGCAGAAAATAGCAATTCTGGGGGCTATCCACAAAAGAAGCAAGCTCAGGTACACAGTGAACAATGCCTATTTAGAAGAAACTTCCATATTTTAAAATCTGCTTTAAAAATAATCTTGAAGACCATGAATTTGAAATATAATGTAGCTAGAGAAAATGCAAAAAGAACAATACAGTCCTCCATTCTAAAGTCGCTGGACACGGCAGGGAAGAAATCGATTTCTTGGCAAGCGCAATTTCCAAAGGAGTAATCTAATTTTTCTAATTTGGTATTGAAAACTGTGAAGACATAGAGTTTACAAATGTATGTGTATATTAACCCAGACTGATCTTGAAATTGATATATTGAGAATGACTTTGAACATCTGATCTTTCTTTCTCCCATACTGAGGTCACAGGTGTGTACCACCCTGCCCAGTTTTATGGGGTGTCGAGGATCAAACCCAGACTCCATGGATTCTAAGCAGACACTCTACTAACAAAACTACATCCTAGTCCCATGCACTATAAAAATAAAAAATTAAAAAATTAAAATATAACCTTCAAATTTTAACCCAAATGCAATTCTTAATTTTTAGTAACCGCTTGGAGGAAAAACCCTTTTAGAACATGAAGCAGTTTTAGAGTGGCATAGGGATATTATTTTAACAAGTTGTCCCAGATAAAAATAACATAGCTGCTCCTAAAAAATATAAAAATCATTCATCTAGGAAGCACACAAAATTATATAGAAGAGAACATTAATAAACACTTCATGTTATCTGAAGCTAATTTTAATTTTCTTGGAAATAAACATTATTAACTAAATTTAAAATTGGACTAAACTATTTAAACAAAGGAAAGCGATAAATTACCCAGTATCCAAATGAGAAGAGATATTTGGCAGAAGTTCTATTCGCTCTGATCTCAATAAAACTCTTATTAATAAGTTGGACTGTAGAACAAGCATCCAGTTATTAATATCAGAAGTTATGTTTCTAAATAGACAAAGACTGTGCTCAGATACGCAAAGAACTGCAGGGATTGGCTCTAAAGCCAGAAAATTATAAGCTAGAGTCAGCTTAGAAAAATGCAAGCTACCATAGCATGAGAAAATAATTTGAAACTAATTTAATTCCTTGAGAAAATATGACCGTTGGAAATGCCAAAGACACTCCATAAGAAATAATAGGCGGAATATGAAGTAACTACTTCAAGTACGATAGGAAAGAAAAGAGCCAAAACCTCCCAGTGCCAATTCCATTTGCCACTTAGGGCAGCCAGCCATAAGGCGATGCAAACGATTAGATAGGGTGAGATTGACAGGCCTTTCTGCGCTCCCAGCCCGGCCACTTCCAGCTCAAGCAGCAGGAAGGGAAACACAGCCGAATGCTGAGGTCACGGAGCCATTTCCACGCAGCACTGGAATTCTGCTGGCCTTAGAAGAAGCTGGACAGAAATAGAAACTGAGCCCGTGGCTCCGATAATGATAAGGGGAGATGGGCTTATGGAGGAGTCAACCCAGAGCCAAGCCCCTCATAGAGCAGCTCCCATCTCCTCCTCCACACCACCAAGAGACTGGATTACGAGATCCCTAACTTGCATCCGGCTCTCAGCCTCCATGTGCTTTCTTGATCCTTAGAAAATAAGCTGCATTTGAATCCAAGAGTTTGCTGTAACCGTATGGAATGTATTGCCCTTGGTGGAAGAGGCTGAATGCATGCGTATTTGAGGGAGGAAACCTTAAAACTATCTGGGTTCCTATTAATAATTAGCATGTTCTCAGTTGATTTCAATTGTTAGACACAGCGCAATGTACTTAACATGGATTGTCTCATTTAATCTTGGAGGAATTCCTCATGAGAGGCGTAATCATTAGCACCCATTTAGAGTCAGTCAGGCTTCTAAGAGAGCAATTCCTGCCTAGGGAGGGCTCAGCTGGTAAGGGGCTTGCCTTATAAGCCAGAAGACCTGAGTTCAAGGTCTCAGAGCTGTAGTTTTCTTTTTAATTAAACGTCAGGCCTGGTGGTATGAATTTATAATCTCAGTGCTGAGAAGGTAAAGGTGGATCCCTGCACTCACGGGCCAGCCTAACCTACTTGGCAAGCTCCCGACCTAAGAGAGGACCTTACTTCAAAAACCAAGGTGGCACACACCCGTAAGTCTCTGCCTCTTGGAGGGGAGGCAGGGGGGTCAGAAGTTCAAAATCATGGTCGCCTATATAATAAATTTGAAGCCAGCCTGAACGACATAAGACTCTGTCTCAAAATAAATAAAATTTTTTTAAAAGCACATGTCACCTGAGGAACAACAGTCAAAAATGCCACACATGAACATGCGCACATGTGCACACAAGCCATCACACAGTACGTCTGTCTGCTCATGTACATACAGACACAGAAGGGATCCACAACTATCAAGTGGGAAAATTCCTAGATAAAGTCTTCATACTGGCTAGTTTCAAGTCACCTTGACACAGATAGAGCCATTTTGGAAGAAGAAACCACCACTGAGAAAATGTTCCTACCAAACTGGCCTATAGGCAGGGCTGTGGTGCATTTTCTTGATTGATGGTTGATGTGGTGGGTGGGCCTAGCACACTGATGGAGAGGGGTGGTGCTACCCCTCAGCAGTTGGCCCTGAATGGTGTGAGAAAACAGGCTAAGCAAATCATGAGGAGCAAGCCAGTAAGCAGCCTTCCTCATGGCCTCTGCTTGAGCTCCTGTTTCCAATTCCCTATCTTGAGTTCCTACCCGGACGTCTCTTCACGATGGTCTGTGATAGAAACGTATAAGGTGAAACAAACCCTTTCCTCCCCAGGTTGCTTTTGGTCACGGTGTTTTATCACAGCAACAAAACCCCTACGACAGTCTACAATAGTCCTGGCCTACAGAGAAACATAATGTGACAGTTGTTACCATTACTCAACACCAGGCACGGACTAAGCACTTTATAAACAGCCCCCTCAGCCCTCAGTGACACTCTGAGACAGATGTCGTTAGCCTCTTTTTGCAGATAAACAAACACACCAGCCTCTCAATGCTGTGACCACACCTGGACCGCAAACCCTAGAAGTATGGCCTTGGCAAATAGGGAGGAAGAAACATGACCAGAAAAAAAAAAAGAAAGAAAAGCATGCACACATTCACATCCTCACGTTTTGTAGCTGAGTTCCAGGGTCTGAGGCTCTCGTGGATTGCCTTTTAGTTGGACAGTGCTCAACTTTGCACTATCATCCCGTTTACCCTGCGACCTCCCTCCTGGAGGGCACAACTCGTTTGGTATGGACTCAAGGAAAAGAGAAACCAACCACCATGTCCTACACCATGGAACCCAAAGGAGGCTGCTTGCTCTGTGCATCTTCTGCAGAGTGAGGACAGGTTGATGGGCGAGGCTCTGCCAAGTGACTGTTCTCCCAGAACTCTGAATTCTGAACATATGAGGAAGGAAAAGATGGTTGCAGTCCCACTTGTCACATTTGGACAGATGCATGTGCGGCTGCTCGTGTATCTGCCCTTAGGTCTAGCATGCTGTAGTTCTATCGCCTGATTCTGAGATTTTTGTTGCTTTGCATTACCCAATCATATTCTTATTTCCATTAGAATTTTTAGCCCCAACCATTCTTATAATGAATATTCTCCTTTATTTAAAATAAACAGTCTGCTTCTGTTGCTTGTAACCTGAAAGTCTAAGTAGTGCTGGCTTGAGGGCAGAAAAGGAGAGATTCACATCACGTTTATAATCAACCTTGTCAGAAGGTTTTCAGGTGGACAGCCCTGTCTTCCAGCATCCCAGGCCCCCAAGCTCCACTGCTCCATATCGGCACCAATTCACACCTTCATCCCCCAGTTCCTCCAATCCCTCCTTTCAACCCCACTAGCTATAAACACAGATGCCCAGAGTCACAGTGTGATCACTGAATTTCAGTCTGTGCTATGTGCCTTGTAGACATTCGACCTTCCAAAATGACGTCTTCTGAGTGACGAGGCAATAAATACCTTTCGGCTATTGCACATCCCAGTACAAAAGATCTTTCCCAATAAACCCCTTAGCTGCCTGGATGAAAGAAAGGTGCTTAGGAACTGCTTCAGTTGCCATGGATTCCCTTACTTCTCTGCTCGTCTATACACAGACACAGAGCCAGGCACAGCAAGGCACACACTGTCTTCTGGGGACCTTGGTTTGCGCTCACAAAGAAAGACAAAGACAAGTCACTGCAAGTCAGAGGCCATGCTTCCCTAGAACGAGTGAGAGGGAGTTCATTTGCAGAATTTCACACCCTGAAATTTGACCCGCATTGGAATGAAAGCAGCTTCTGGGGCTATTCTGAACATTTTTCCACGAATCTACCTATGAGGAAGCCGGGAAGCTAGCTCTGGAGCCCTTGATCGCGGCGCTCTGGAAATGAGTATCTGAAGCAGGTACTCTGAGGTAAGCCTCGAGGAGAACTGAGGGAAATCTAACGGATAGCCCATGCACCTACTGCAGGAGGGCTGTGGAAGGAAACCCCAGGCCTCCTCGACGTGCTAGTTGTCATGATGCCACTCTCCATGGTCAGCTGGGGAGTGCCTGCATGTTTGAAACAGATGTGGGACGGAAGGATGACATCTGCACGAGAATGTTCTATATTCCCTGAAAGTGTGGAGAACAGGAAACATGACTCAATTTCTTTCTGGACATCTTAGTCCTAAAAATGTCATTGGAACATAAAAATGTTCTCCGGTTTTCCATGGATTCGAATACATACCCCAAGAAAGATGCTGATACAGATTGAGATAGCATTTTACTCTACATGGAACCAACCCCTTGAACTAAAATAATAACAAAATCGCCAACCTAATTGCAACAGCAATTTCCCCCTTACTTTGTCTTGTGTCTCACTACCATTTCTTTTTTGTAGCAATTATTACCCAGTAGTGTGTCAGTATTGTGGCATGTTGGGTAGCTGTTGTAACGCAGTCCTGATTGCTGGATGCCCATGAGAAATGAGCTCAGAACTGTAGACTCTGTAACTATGATAGTCTAGATCTCATGCCTGTGATTTCCACAACACCTCTAGAAAGACAGGCTGAATATGTCTTCTCTACATGTATGAAGCTGGACACTGTGTGGGTCCACCCTTCTTGTCAGGAACTCATAAGATCTGCTCTCAGAGCCGCAATGGGAAACCCGGGATTCGCAGCATTAAGTCTGCTTCCAACTCCCTGGGTCCTCCGCTCCACAGTCCCAGCCTGTGTGCCCTCCTGGTGCTGTCTGCCCTATCTGGCGTCGTTGCTCTCTTGGTTTTAAGCAGAGCTGCCTGGCTTTCCTGGATACCAAGCGTTAGTCCTAGCCTGCTCCAGCCCTTGTGTCTTAGTCATTGCTGTGGAATGCTTTCCCAAGCAGGTAATCCTGCAGAGAGGAATCCTTGTGACAGAGGCATTAGGAAGATGACATTTTCTTTCCTTTATTAGAGGGAAGAAATGAGAATAGCGAACAGTATCAGCCCTCTCCCCCGCTATACACACATCCCAGGATTCCTGTTAGATGTCTAAAAAAACAGATAGTAATACATTCTACTTAGAATGTGCTTTTTTCTTTTTCTTTTTTGCTTTGTTTTTGTATTTTTATCAATTAATTAATTAGTTAATTAGTTCTTTCCCAGCCCAATCACTGTTTCCCTTCTCCGCCTTCTCTCATTCCAGTCCCTCTCCCCAACCTCTCCTTCCCCATCCACTCCTCCTCCTTTCTCCCCAGAAAAGAGCAGGTCTCCCGTGTGTATCAACCAGTCACGGCATATCAAATTGTGGTAAGTCTAGACACCTCCTCTCCTATTAAGGTTGGACAATGCAACCCAGTAGGAGGGAAGGATCCCAAAAGCAGGTAACAGAGTTAGAGACAGCCCCTGCTTCCATTGTTAGGAGCCCCACAAGAAGACCAAGCTACACAACGTTAGTACATACAGAGGGCCTAGGCCAATCTCATACAATCTCTCTGGTTGGCAGCTCAGTCTCTATGAGTGAGAATGTGGGTTTTTTTTTTACACATACATATCTATGATGAAGTTTAATTTATAAATTAGGCACAGTAAGAAATTAACAACAACAATAAACAATAACAAAACAATTATAACCATATACTATGATAAAATTGCAGCAATACTGGCCTTGTACTTTGGGAGCACTCTTAACAATAAGAGTGGCTTAAGCACAGTTTGATAACCATGATGACTAGTAAGTGACTAAGAGCAGGGCACAGATACAGTGTGGATACATCGGACAAATGAAGGATTTATATCCTAAGAAAGATGGAACACAATGGGGTCAGGCGCCACAAGATTTTAATCACACTACTCAGAACAATACATAATTTAAAATTTATGAATTGGTGTGGTGGTTTGAATGAGAATGACCTCCATAGACTCATATATTTGCATGCTTAGTCCCCAGTTGTTTGGGAAGGATTGGGAGGTGAGATCCTAGATATGTCTATTGTGTAATAATCTTTTTTTGTACACTGTAAAGATGTGTTTCTGCCTAAGGCACCTTCTGATTGGTTTAATAAAGAGCTGAATAGCCAATAGTTAGGCAGAAGAGAATAGGTGGTACTTTCCAGAAGAAAGAGGACTCTGGGAGGAAAAGAGTTGGAGATGCCAGCAAGACACTGAAGAAGTCAAACATATGGTACAGAGGAGAGTTAACAGAGCTATGTGGCAGAATGTAGATTAATAAAAGCTGGTTAACTTAAATTATAAGAGCTAGTTTCAGAAAAGCCTCCATGTCATTATTTGTGAGATGGCGTCCCAAAGGAAAGTCAGACTACAGTATGTCCCTGTTGAAGGAGGTGTGTCACTTAGAGTGGGCTTTGAAGTTTCTAAAGTCCACACCAGGCCCAATCTCTCTCTCTCTCTCTCTCTCTCTCTCTCT
>LOEQ01003853.1:53506-69832 GCA_001685075.1 Bramus lutescens
GGCAGGAAGGGGAGCAGAGAAAAATGTAGAGCTCAATAAATATCAATAAAAAAACAAACAAACAAACAAAGATATTTTCCTATCAACCGAGACCTGAAACTATTTCTAACTGAGCCATAGACTTTGAGCTTTAATCCACAGTGACTATCTATAGCCACAAGCATCCATCCATGATTATCCATGTAGTTTTGTTTTTAATACAAAACAAAGGCCTCAGATAGTTTGCTCTGTCTATTTGAATCCCCTGGCTTTCTGTGTACCACTGTTACTCTCTTGATCTAGCAAACATATCACTATACTTGTCATTTCTGAAACATAATTTTGAAAGCTTTATGGGTAAGATTTATTAGGAGTTGAAAGGTGGTAAATCTCCAAAAATGTAGACACACACACACATACACACAAAGCGGGGAGCAGAAGATAATGTCCTCAAGACAATAGCATCCAGGCTTTAAATAGGAGCACGCTGACTTCTAATTTCAGTGTGATGTGTGCAGAATTCCTTCTTTTCCAAGGCCAAATCCTGAATGAAACATGCAATAAAAATCACTGCCTGAAACACGGTGATAGCATTTAATCCCCTGGCAACACATTAGAAAGGCTTTCAGCTTTAAACCCGAGACTGCCACACTGCTGCTCTGCTCATGAAATTATTTATTCATGCCTTGGTTTATAAAGTCCTTTTTATAAGCTTTCTTTCGGCTAATAATGGGCTGGAGCACTTATGTTCTCAGCCTGACAGATCCCACAGTTATGAGGCTGAAGTCCGATCTTGGCAGAGGGACTGCCTGGAGGGAGCCATGCTGGCTAGCTGAGTGGGTTTCAGCATGGGGAGGCTGTGGGGGCTTCAGGCTGGAGTGCTGCTGTGACCAGAGGGACGGCATGCAGGGGGCCTGGAAGGAGGAAGGCAAGATGGAACACTCGGTGGGTTTTGGCAAGCTTGCCCTGAGAGGCAAGGTGGAGTGAGAAAGGGGGCAGGGGGCTCAGCACAGTAGGAATGAATCTGTCCACCACATACCAGAGATCATTCATTAGTGACAATATGTGAGACAGCAGGCCTGGCTTCCCTTGTGACTATGAAAAGATGGGGAGAGCTTAGTGGCTTACTGAACAAATTAGAAGCAGAAGCAGATTAACAACATAAATTATATACTTAGACCAAAGTAATTTGAAGTACTTTAATATGCATTTATTCACATGCAATTTATCTCCTAGGAAGGATAAAGCTATGAGGGCAGAGGCATTCACACCCTGTTCTAATTCAATCACTAAAGCAGGACCGCTAGCTCCTAGCCCTTGAATAGACCAACCCTCCCCTAGCTGTTCTGACTGGGCTAATTCCCACTATTAAGAATTTTCAAAGTGCTGAACACAGTATTGCATTTCTGTAAGCTCACTGCTGGGGAGGCTGAGGCAGGACTGTAAGTTCAGGATCACCTTGGGCTCCATGTGGGTGATGTTGGGATGGTGAGGGTGCGTGTGGTATATGTGATGTGCATGTCACGTGTGGTGGTATGTATATGTGGAGAGGTGTGTGGATATGATGTGGGTGCGGCATGTGTGCATAAGGAGGTGTTGGATGTGTGTGATATGTGAGCATAAGAGTGTGGGGGTGAAGGCATGTGGTATGTGATGCGTGTGCTATAAAGAGGGGTATGTGGTGTGCGTTTGGCATGAACGATGTATGGGAGCATGGAAGGGGTGGTGTGCAGATGCATGTTTGTGAGTGGTGTATATATGTTTCCATACGTACTTTATAAAGGTTTG
Source organism: Bramus lutescens (assembly GCA_001685075.1). Lineage (NCBI taxonomy): Eukaryota > Metazoa > Chordata > Mammalia > Rodentia > Cricetidae > Bramus > Bramus lutescens. The sequence goes on from LOEQ01003853.1 coordinate 55,274, forward strand.
AAGGTTTGTGGTTTGTTTGATTTTACCCCCTTTAACTGGCACGTACAGAGTCTGGTTCTGAAAAAGTACTATGAATGTCATGAAAGTCAGTATCTACCTAACATTTAATACTAAAATCATCACTCAGGACTGGGGATAATGAAGCAGAATCAGAGGAAGGCCGCATTCTGGCAAAATAGCGACAATTATGAGTAATGTTAAGTCCCCTCCCTTTGTTTTATTGATGTGAAAATAACTTTAAAGTGTTACTGAGAAAATTCCCTTACAATTATGAGACCATAAACGCTGAAAACATTGTTCTGCTAGCATGATAACAGCCTCAAACTCCTGGACCTTCACTGCAGAGGAGAGGGTTTATTTTTCCTAACTGCTTCTGTGCAGTTAGATAACCTCTCCAGCACCCAGTGCAGCCCTTCTGCTGTGCTTCTTCTGCTTTGGTGCACTGGCCTTTCTGCTCTTTGGTCCTTCCAGGTTGGTCCCACTTTGAGCATCTGCACTTTCTGCCCTCCTCTTTCCTGCCTTTGCTGAGCATTCTGGTGAGAGCTGCTCCGTCTGCTGCGTTCCTCGCTTTATTTGCTCTGGAAAGCCTGGCCTCCCTGAGGCCTTCTCATTTCTCAGTCCATTAGTTTGTAGTGTGTCTGTTTAGGGTCCTGCACATGTGTAGTCCCAGCGCCTCACCCAGTGCCTGGACGGCAGCAGACACGTGATAGTTACGGAATTAATAAAACAGCCGATCAGTGAGTAAGAGAGAGACAGAAAATAGAGAAGGCCAGAGGAAAAACTAAGGCTTGTGGGGACTAAGAAGCTTCAAAGAACCACTGTGACAATCAATATCAAAAAGAAAAGAAAAAAAAAAGCATGGACCAGTATTAAACAGCGCGGTTCCCTTTGGTTTGCTCTGCCGTCTCTGTGATGTGCAGCATTTCCCGGGCCTTGCAAGATCCTTCCTTTTGTCTGGGATAACGATTCATAAATATTGTGACATACAGAAAGAGCTCCAGTGGTATGGCACTTGCTGGCTGAAATGTAAGAGGTCTAACAAAGGAACTAAATGAGAGGATGCTGTACAAGATAAAGCTTATAGCAGTAAACAAAGACAAGAACGATTCTTATCTGAGGCGCTGGCTGATAGTCATTTATACCTGGCACGGGTATAAATAAAAGGAAAATGGATCTTCAGTGTGTTATGGCTAAATATTTGTATCGCTGCTATTATCAACACATTAGAAGCAACATAATAACTTCAGTGCCACCAAGGCAAACTGAATAAAGGTCTTACTATTCATCATTGATGGAAGGAAAAGTTCGCAACGGGCACAAAAATATTATCAAATATCAAAACAACAAGCCTGAAAAAAATTGTAGTAGGAACATCATTCCTTCTTGAAGAGTCTTTACAATGGATAATTAGGACTATGCAATCTCATTCCTTTGCAATCAGTCTCGGGTCACCTTTACAACCTATATTAGATATTTTGTGGGTGGCAGAATTTAGCTCAATAAGACCTCCATCCTTCACTATGATATTTGGATACCTGCTGAGCAGGGTATTTGGGCACTATGGTATTTGGATACCTCCCTGGGAGATAGGGTAGGCTGGCAGTTAAGAAGACAGACATGAGTTTCTCTCTAATCCCTTCTCACCATTTACTAACTGGGCTAGATTGCAAATATTAGGCACCTCTCTAAGGCATGGTTTTTCATCTCTGTGGAAATGATACTGATAGAACCTTCCCTGTGGCATTGTAAAGATTTGGGAGGAAAAACGCACGCTCAGAGCTGTCATTTCAGCTCCTGACCAGAACAAGCCTTCAATACGCACTACTGGATGCAAGGCAGAACAATAGAGCAGAAAGACTTGGACATGGACAGAGCTAGGGTAGCATTACAGGGCCCCATCCCACTGCTTATTGTTTAAAAAAAGGCAAAACTATCTTCTAGGAAGGAATCCTGTAAACATCGGTTTCTTCACAGGAGAGAGAATTAAAAGACTGAAAACCAAGATGGAGCTTTCGAAAAGAAAGTAGATTGTTATTTTATTTTATCCTCCTCCAGGAAAACCATCATAATATATGTTGCCATCCTAAATCTTGAACCATAGAGAAGGTATTTAAAGTCTAAACAGAAAAAAAAAGTTCCTCTCAGTGACAAACAGACCAGAAGGCAAGCGGAAATAAAGATGTTTTCAATCACGTAACACACTGTGCACCGTGAGAGCTACAACTAACAGTGTGTGTTACTGATATGCCACGACAAGGTCCATAATCTTAATAAACCTGGTAAGAATATACGTCAGTATTGCAAAGGGGTTGGGAATTTAGTTCAGTGGTTAGAGCACTTGTCTAGCAAATACTAGATCCTGAGTTTGGCCCTCCACTTAAGGACAGAGGGGAACAAACATCCAAAAAAAGAATGGCAAATGACCTGCGGTGTTGAGATATTGACCCTACTTGCAAGGTAATAAGCCTTTAATGGTGGAGAAAGACGCCTGACACCCGAGTCAGAGATTGGGGCCGCTTTATCGATCAAAGCAAGAGGGGTGGCTGCTCAGGGACCAGATCCAACCCCAACTCCGAGGCCGTTTTAAGAGGGTAAGATAAGGCCTGTGTGTATAGCCAGCTACATCCCAGGAGGAAACGCCTGTCCCGGGCAAAGCTGTTTCTGCAAGAAGCGCGTCCAATCCATTGCGCTCTCCAGCGCTTGGCTCTATCCTTCTTACGATAAACAATAAGCACGCCTGCATTCACTCATGAAGGAGATGGTATCTGCTGGACGCATCACTATGCTAACAGCCTTACAAAAAAAAAAAAAACTGAAACAAAGTTCTCAGTGGCCTAAGAAGCTGATCACCTAGGGAGGCAGAGCCAACAATCTCCAGCTTTCTTGAGACAGAAAACACTCCTTGTGGTCTGCCGTGTGGTGTGGGGCCTGAAGGCGTGCCTCGTACAGCTGCCTCAGTCAAGGTCTTCAGAGTATGTGAGTGATAGCGCGGATGAAGAGCCATGACTTACCTCAACCCTATTCTCTATCCACACACAGTGAAAAGCAGATGGCCGCAAACCACTCCCATCCTAGCTGCATCGGGCTGGTCCAGAGAGCAGTGCCATGGTTAGGACACCCCCACAGGGTCACCATATTAACCACAACCGCTCCCAACCTTCTGGGAGACTACCAGGTTTCACATGCCTGCCTTTGAAGGAATGATCCTGTGCATTTAACATTCCTGGTTTCCCTAGTACTTACCTGTGAGCCCAAAGACCTCCGTGCCTTCAACACCTACAATGGGCTGGGGCCCTTGCACATCAATCACTAATTAAGAAAATGCTCTATGTGCCTGCCCAAATGGTGATGCGTAGTTGTCTCTAACGCCAATTCCAAGGGTCCATCGCCCTCTCCGGGGACCAGGTACTCACATAGTACATTTATGCAGGCAGACACTCATACATATAAAATACTTTAAAAAAAAAAAACGCAGTAGGGGCTGATCCATATCCTCACCTGACTTCCCAGATCATGCTCTGGTCCACAGAATAAAAGATCTCCCCATTTTCAAGGGAACTGGTATATAAAAACCTAAAGTTAATTAAGTTTTCCAACTGGAAGGATTAAAGAACTGTGCAATTTAACATTTATTCCTTTACATGAAACATGTACATGGCTTTTCTGATACTCACCTTTGAGCAAAACACAGTCAAAGAAACCCAAACTATAACCCATACCAAAGAGGAGAGGGGATTGTTAGCTTCTTGGAAAAAGCCACAAGCCAAGCCAGCCATATAAATCTGAAGAGTGTTGTGCAAATTCCCAGGCCCTAAATTATCTCTAAAGTCACTATTAATTGCACTGTGATACAGCTTTAGCCCAGAATCCTCAGGGTGTCTTGGTTAGGCACCACAATTGTTGGCGGCACCGGAGAGGAAAGGCTGAGCCGAGTGACCTACCACCAGCCCAAGCAGAAAGAACCATGAGGAAGCTCTGAGGCTTGTGGTTCTGGAGGGGAGTGTCCAAGAGTCCAGAGTTGCCTTAGAACTTACACAACTTTGAAGTGGGTAGAGATTGGCTCCCTTGAAAAGACCCTTGAGAGCACAATGCTGTCATCCTGCGCCGAGTTCTTAAATTATACATTCTCAGACAGTGAACATCCAAGATGTGGCCACAGCTATTTAGAAACACTTTGGAGCATGTGAGCATAATTTCATACTCCATTATCAAGGATTCTTATGAAATTATATGATTCATCTCTCTGAACGCCAGGCAGTTCCTCCAAAAATGAAGAAAGTGCTCAGAACCTCACCGGTAAGTGCTGATTCTTTGGGCTTTGGGTTTTCTTTTAACAAAGAATCCCAAATTAAAAGTATCCCTTAAGGCCACATTAATTGGCTGCTAGAACAGACAGCTCCCAAGTGGGACAAGAGGCATTGTCATTAAATGCCTCTTTTCATTGTTCTCTTTCCTACCTAGTGTTTTGTGCCTCTGAGACATCATGTCTCCCAAATTCTTTTTGTTTTTCTCCCCAGCCACTTCACTGAAGCAGGAGTCATAGAAGTGGATTCCTTGAAAACCCACTTCCTCATTAGCCAGCAGGCTGTGGACTGTTGGGAAGCTGGCCAAGTTGCACGTTCCAGCTCTACCTAAATGTAAAGCTCTTTGGATTCCTGTTTCAAGCCAAGATCAGGACGCAAGGGTCACATATGAATCCAGAAGCCATTCTCAAGGAACTCAGGTTAGTCTCCTGGCAAAGGGTTTGATTCCTGCTACATGGAATAAAGAACTGACCACCCAAGATGGGTCACCTAAGACGTGTGTCAGAGATCGACTGATGTGTCTTGTGCAGTCATTCAGGAACATTCCAAGGAATCCTCTAGTCCCTGAAAGCACCATTCTGGCTCAGCTGGGTACTGTTGCTCAGGAGATACAGGCACCAGGAAGGTGCTGGGGGCCGCTCAGCAGACACACACCCCTGCTGCCCCAGCACTGCAGTCCTCTTATGGGAGTGGGGCTTCCTCTGCTTGGGTCTGGTAGATGGGTCTCTGGACAGCGTGTCACTGACCACCAATTTATCACACAGCACAGTGGCGTGGTTTTTACTTAACATTTTCCCCCTCCCCCCACCCTCTGCCCTCCTCTTTTTCTTCTCCGCCATGTCCTACCCTCCCTCCACAGGATGTTTCCAGGAGCTGAACATTTATTCAGGTTCCCTAACAACTCCCACCGTGCCCCTCTTTCATGTTCACAGGTAAAGCTTTGATAATAAAATTCTTCCCCCAACTAGGGACATAGCTCACAAAATCTCCTTGAGGTTCTGGAAAGTGATAGTCCTCAGATCTGCCCACTGCTGTGTGTAAGCTGCAGGCCCTGTCAGGGACCTTGTTATCCTTGGTGGCCGCTCAACCCTTAGAAAGTCTCCTACTCTTCCCTGGGAAATGATCAGGCATTGACTTGGAAACAAAGTCATCTTGATTTGAACACATAATAAAGAACAAAGAGAATTTGATTCCAGAGACAGAAGACCACCCAGGGCAGGCAAATAAGGCAAGGCTTCGAGAACAGAGAAAGGGAAAACACAGGAAGGAAATACGGAGCCGTAGGTTCTGACCAGCACAGAGCTTCCAGGGAAGTATTGGCAAGCATCAACACCGCTTTCATCCCTCACAATGATGCATCCGTCACCCAAGTGCGAACCTGGCCCAGGCTCCACTCCAGAGCACTGTGCGTGAAGGGCTCGTAAACACGATGGGACCTGCTTTTTTCCTGTAATCCAGGAAAGTCAGAGGATAGAGAAGGATAAGGTCTACTCATTACACCGCCCTCCACCCCAGACTCAAAGCCCCAGCAGTTTGATTCCGTTGATTATAACAGGCTGTCATGTGGTGGTGTGGATGGTTGTATCTTGCCAGCATTTGGTCCTTTCTGTGGGTTTAATTATTCCCTGGTAATAACTTCTCCCTATTTCTATGAAGAACAGATGATCAACAATACCAGCTCAAGGCCCTGTGTACCACGCAGGAGGCAGCCATAGCCTCTTCCAAACATGGTTTATGAATGTCGTCTCCACATTATTACATTCTCACTGCAAAGCTCTAATATCAATAATAACAGTCTTTCCATTACAAATATTTAAATAAATGCTTTCCATGTGAAGCAGGGGCCATTATTATCAATATTTGGGTGAACAAGAATCCTGGTGACAGCTCCAACAGCTGCGTTCAGCTTTGGCTCAAAAACAAAACACAGAAATGCTCCCCAGTGAGGAACAAGGCAGGGTTTGAGGAGTTCCACTCGGCTCTTCAGTTACAGATTATTAAAAGATGAATTATAAAATTGGCACAATGACGGCCATACACATTCTTTCTGGCCAGCATCATCTCTGAGGCTCCGAGAGTCACCAAGGAACCCTCAAATCACAGAGTGATTCAGCTCTAACTCAAAGAGACAGTGTTTGTAAAGCTGCCACATGCCATTAACACGTGTGCTTCCCTGAGCGGTGGTGTCACTGCGTCTCACAGAGCCACCCGCAGTCACTAATAGGACCAGGATAATTCAGAAGACTACTGTGGTCCATGGAACAGGACTTGGGGAGATGGAGGCAGGAGGCAGTGCTTTCAGAACATCTAGTGAGTGGCTTTGACCTGAGGTGTTTCGCTAGCCAGACACAGGGTCTTGGCTGTGTATGATTGTGAGATCTAGGTAAAATTCAATACTATATGCTGAATTTCTTTAGGATAGTATTTCCAGTGCAACACACTAAGCCATTATCCATTTCCAGAGTGCCAGCCTTTGTCAGGGTATATCAGAAAAACAGAAAGAGACACATTTATGGGGGTGGGTGCATATCATACTTATTTTGAGAAATTGGCTCATATAATTATGGGGCCTGCAAGTCAAAAACCACTAAAGCAAACTGGGAGGCCAGGAAGTCAGTGAGAGTCGATGGTGTGGTCTTGACATTGAAGTCTACAGGCCAGGCTGGGGGATGGGAGGAGCACTCAGCCAAGGCTTGTGCATAACATCTTTGGAGAGTTAATTCTTCCAAAAACCTCAGTCTTTGCTCTAAGGCCACTTTCACTGATTGGATGAGCCCACCCATGTTGTAGTAAATAATCCACTTTACCCAAAGTCTACTAATGGCAAGTATCAGTCATTTCTAAAAATAGCAGCCCAGAAAAATCTAGACTGGTGTTTGACTCGCGAAGTATATATAGTAGTCTAGCCAAGCTGTCATATGAAATTGACCACTCCTTTAACGTCGCTGTGAATGTAACGCTAGAAGTTGGAATGTGTGTATTATGACAGTCAGTGGCAGTTCACATTTCCTCTGAGGCGAACTGAGTACTCCTGCCTCACACTTGTTCACAAGTCATGGCGTCCGCCAGGGCATAAAGGCATCAGCTATCCTTCAGAGTGGAAGGGAGGGGTGTGCAGGATTTCCCTGAGGCTCTGCCTGCCTGCCTCCCTCATCCTCCACTACCTGGAATCAAGAAGGCGTTGACTGATATCCTTGGTCACTCATTCCTTGATCCTTACTTTGTTCTCCAAGTTGCTTTTCCATCTGTGCAGTTCCCAAGGACCCCTTGAAAGATAAAGTTGCCCTTGCCTTTCTCGACAGGGAAGGAAGGATTTTAGGAAAAGAACTCTCTTCACCTCCTCCCTCAGCTGCACAGTCGGCACTACAGACCGTGAGGATATAGAGGACCTCGCTGGAGGATCCACAACACAGACGTGAAAGCAATACTGAGCATGACTAGTTAGTAGTTGTTGTAACTTACCAGGCTAACCAGGCTAAAGGATTCTCCTTAAGATACAGCCCAGAGCCAAACCTTCATTTCCTGCCTTCAAATCTCTTCTTTTCTTACCCTTTACAGGGTGTATTCCCTACTTTTGTGTACCTACCACCAAAATATCTGAGAGAACAGTTGAAAGCTGGAAGGCCTAATCACAGCTTCACAGGATTCGGTTGACAGTCTCACGGTTCCTATGCTGGTGTAGAACACCATGGCAGGAGACTGTTCACTTCCTAGTGGACAGAGAGCAGAGAACAAAGAAGGACTGGGAGCCTTGTAACTCCAGTGGAAGTGTGATTCACCTCCTAACCTCCCAAGATGGTACCAGCAGAAAGGGACCCAGCTTTAAAACATGAGTCCCTGGGAGACATTTCATATTCAAATCCTGACAGGGAAAAGCCCTTCAACCCTTGCCAGTAAACTACCATTCTTCTAGGACAAACACTTTACCCTACCAAGGAGATACATGGCCTTCCACAACCTTCACCAACCTGCTCAGTCCAATGCTCCGTGGTAGTGTTGTTCAGTAGCCTCGGTTAGACTTTGCTATGTCAAATATGCTTCCCACGGTGATCTCAACACAGCATGATCTATCCGATGACAATTCTTCCTCTAAATAACTCTTGAGAAGACATGCACACATGGTACAGACATTCTTATCCCAAGAACGAAAATAGTTCAGAAAAACAAGATGCTCCAAGTCTACATTAAGGAAGAAAAATATTTCCCCCAAACAGAAATAAATCTGCCAAGATTTTCTCTGCCCACAACAGAAAGAGAACTTGATATTACAGAGCATGAAGACTGTAGTTTCCTTTTTCAGAGTCTCTCCATCCCTGATGGCCCCTGAGAACCAAGAGACTGGGCCATATGACAAGGGCGGGGCACAACACAAGCCATTCTTAACAGCAGGATCCCTTCCCCTGAGTCATTTCCCTTAGAGAGTCTTTCCTGGTTGTGATCATGGTCCATGAAAAATTTGTGACATGAAATAGGGGGAGGGGTTACAAAAGCAACTGCCCCAGGACAGTCTGTCATCCCAGAAAGTGATGACCACAATATCTAAACAGGTGTGTCACCTACATACTGTACCCCAGGAATCACAGCAAACCTAGTAAGAAGCTCTATACATGATGCAAAGGACAAGCTCAATATCTGCTCCCATGTGCATGTGTGTGTGTGCGCGCATGCATGTGTGTGTGTGTGTGCGTGTACACATACACACCTCCCTTCAATCAAACAGGATGATGGAACTTTCCTCTCCTAACATCTTTGGCAAGTAAGAAGAACAAAATCCAGGCAGATTTTTCTCACCATCATCAGCAAAGTCCAAAGATCTGAGCTGAAAAGCTTGTTTATTAGACCCACGTCTTTTATAAGCCAAAGACGCTTGTCCTCTGACCTATTTCCAAGTGGAGGAGTTATAGGCCTAAACAGTTGACTGGAGAGACTACTCTCTTGATGGAAGGAGGGGGAAGCCATGTTTAGCCTACTACTCTGAACACTCCTGATGACTGAGGCAGAGTTGGGCCCCATTAGCATTTGGATAGTGTGGTAGTTTGAAAGGAAATTCCCCCCATAAGCTCACAGGGAATGTCACTATTAGGAAGTGTGACTTTGTTGGAATAGGTAAGTCTTTGTTGGAGAAAGTGTATCACTATGGCAGTAGGATTTGATGCCTCATATATGCTCAAGCCATGCTCAAGCCATGCCCAGTTGTTGTAGAAGGCCACTTGTTGATTCCCTAGCCACCCAGACTCTCAAAATAATCACATAGAATCTGTATTAATTAAATCATTGCTTGACCTATTAGCTCTCGCTTCTTATTGTCTAACTCTTACATCTTAACCCATTTCTGTTAATCTGTGTATCACCACATGGCTGTGGTTTACCAGCAAGGTTCCAGCTTGTCTGTTCCCAGCAGTGGCTACACGGCATCTCTCTGACTCCACCTTCTTCCTTCCAGCATTCAGTTTAGTTTTTCTGGCCTACCTCTGTTCTGCCCAGCTATAGGTCCAAAGCAGTTTCTTTATTAATCAATGGTAATCAGAGTATACAGAGGAGAATCCCATATCACCTTCCCTTTTCTGTCTAAATGAAAAGGAAGGTTTTAATTTTAACACAGTAAAATTACATATACAAAACATGTATCAAGCAAGAATTACAGTTACAATATTTATACCTACTTTATCTTTTATCATAACTAAGGAAAACTATAACTATCTATTCTTCAACTCCATCAAAGACTCCAGAAGTCTTTACCTAAGTAAATCTAAGTCTTTTATCTAAGTCTTTTATCTAAGTAAACAGGAAGTGTACTACAAGCAAAACTCTAGGATTAACAGAGATATCTCACTGCCTGGACAGTCACCCAAAGTTCTTCTGTAATATTACGGGCACCCATCTTCAGCCTGCTGGCCCATAGTATCTGGCAGACTTTTCCATGAAGCAGGAAATTTCCATGAAGACAGTTCCCTCAATATTGGCAGTTTTTCAGTCACTTTCTTCTGTCTCCTGCAGAATCAGACCGTCTGAGAAAGTACTTCGAGGAACCCCAAAGGATCATCTCACCTTTAGACTAGTTTAGCAGTCAGTTCTCTGTGAGTCCTGCATGTCCAGTACATACAGTATAACATCAAGCAATCCAGGCAAGAGCAGTTTCTTGCCCAAATGGCTAACAAACTCCATAAGGAGCCTCTTTGATTCCCATCATCCTCTTGAAATAATTTAGTGCTGCCAGGAGCAGATATGTTTCACTGTCATGAAAAGTTCTAGGTTCTTAAAACATTTTAAATGTCATATTCTGAAGGTCTCTAAAAAATTTGGAGAATACCTCTCTAACTGAAATATATATCTAGAAAACCTAACTAACATGACTACAAGCTTGACTACTATAGATGATTATCTATTAACCTGTATTTCTTAGTTATCCATTGCATTTTAATGAGCTGTACAAAACACAATACCTTAAGAGCAAAAAATATACGCATAACAAAATTGACCTAAAATTTGTATCAATAGACCAAGATCCATACCTTACGTTTAGAGATATCGTATAGGGGGAAAAAATATAAAGAAACATTTATAAATGATATTTGGAAATATGGACATAATTCTCTACAAACTGCTTCCTGCTTTTTGTTGAGTGAAGTAATTTGAGGGGGGAGGTGTTGGCAGTGACATTTTGGGGGGTCTTGGTCTATCAAACAACATTAATGTGGAAGAAATCCATTGGTTCTCATCTTTTGTGGAAAAAAAGTAGAACCTCTTTTCCAAAGCAACATATCCTTAGACCCATATTTTGAAGTCAAGACACCTTTAAGATATATATGTTGGTTTAGCTTAGCAGTCTGTACAATGAAATGTCTCTCTGTACTTAATTACCTTCTTCACAGTCAAAAATTTCAAAGAAAACACAATAATATACATAATCCAGACTCTATGTATTTTCCAGATTATGTGGCTTGTTTTTCTTTATTTCTTAATCTATAACTGTCTTACTCTTATAACTTGTCTCTTTAAAAACTTTATTTTATTTTGTTAAATTATTTACCTCTTTTTATAACTCTCTATACTTTTTCTTTTCTCTTTGAAGCCTTCATACATTTATCCAAGACTGTGAACTATTTAGAGGCCTTTTCCACCTGAATTTGTCTTTATTATTTATCTGTAATTATCTTTTCTGACCATATAATCCTTTTCTGACCAGAACCACTTTTTTTTTTTAATGCTAAGTGGATATGGTTAGGTACAACGCAGCCCTGCTTACTTGCTCCGCCCAGTCCAATGTTCCTGAGGCATGTTCATTGCCTCTGAGAGCCAAGAACATTGTCCCATTTTTAGGCACACAGTGGGTCTCTGTGTCCATTAAGCAAGTTGTAGCACTCTGCTCACAGAACTTATTTAAATGCTCTGTAGTGGGACCTTCCAAAAGAGTCAGAGCCATTCATGCTGGTGAACTAGGAAGCCGCCATTTTGAAACCACACAGTTTTTGCTGCTACCACTGAGTCAGGAAACCTTCTCTTAAAAGAATCGTGCCTCTGCTTGTTTCTAGAAAACAGAGCCCACACAAGAAAATGCTTAACTTTGTTTTGTTGTGTGTCTAGAAATTCTTTTTAAGCTTTCTCAGGTTTTATGTGGATTTAGTCAACCACATTGGCAATTGGTGCTCAACGTGGGGCTCAAACCTACAACCCTGAGATTAAGAGTCTCACACTCTGTCTACCAACTGAGCTAGCTAGGCAGAAGAGTAGGTGCCCAATGTGCCACGTGACTGACAAACCGATCCCAAAAAGTGTGGACTGGTCTCCACATTCAGGCACCAGATGATGACAGAAGCTACAAAATAATCCCACACTAGTTCATAATTACATTCAATAAAGGATTATTTTTTTTAGGGGAGACTCACACATCACTGTCCTAGATCACAGTCCTCTGCATGAATGGGGAACAGAAACTGAATCTAGTAGCCGGAAGTGAGAGCCAGAAGCAAGAGAGTGAGTGTATGCCTACCTGGCTTCTTTCTAACTCTGTTGCAAGGAGGGAGCTGCTTGTTTGTCCTGGCTACTTAGCCCCAAAATAATCACACAGACTGTATTAATTGAAACACTGCTTGGCCCACTAGCTCTAGGTTCTTATTGGCTAATTCTTATATTAATTTAACCCATTTCTATTAATCTGTATATTGCCATGTGACAGTGGCTTACTGGCAAAGATTAGGCATGTCTGTCTCCAGTGGCTCCATGGCATCTCACCAACTTCACCTTCTTCCTCCAAGCATTCAGTTCTGTCTTTCCCACCTACGTAAGTTCTACCCTATCAACAGGTCAAGGCAGTTTCTTTATTCATTAATGGTAATCACATCACACAGAGGGGGCTCCCACATCATAACTCCTCCTTATTTCTCCCAGCATTCAATTTAGTTTTCCCCACCTAACTAAGTTCTGCCTTGCTATAGGTCCAAAGCAGTTTCTTTATTAATCAGTGGTAATCACAGAATACAGAGGGAAATCCCACATCATAAACATGAAAAATCCTGCTACCTAAAAACATTTCACCCAAACCCTAGTCTGTGCTTGTTAATGAAGAGAGCAGTGTCTTTACTGCTTCCCATTAAATCCCGGCACCCAGCATAATGTCTGGCACACAGTAAATGCTCAATAAATATTTATTGAAACAATGTGCTCTGCAGACTGAAAGGTTGGACAACTTTTAGTGTATTCTTCCCAAATTTAGGGGAATGAAATGCATCCCATTTGTCAATTACAGTTTAAGGCGATTAGCTAGCAGGAGGCAGCTTTCCTGAAATCAGATTCCAGGCAACGGTCCATCTGCTGACTAATGATACAGATATTAAGAAATAAGAAGTATCTGACACAATGGTGAAGTCCTACCTCCTGCCTGTGTGAAGAAGCAGCTGAAGTGTCATTATCTGCTTACATGGCAGGACGAGAGTCCTCCAGGCCCTTCTGTTCTCCACCTTCAGAATCTGCTGAGAAAGTAGACACCCTCACCATAAAGCAAGCAGCCCCTCGTGCTGTTTACACTGGAAAGCATCCTGCTGGTCAGCTTCTTCTCCCAGCATTCAGAGCATCTCAAGACTTGCTCGCTGGTCTCCTGATGCGAGTCAATAGTTCACAGGATGCAAATAGTTGAGTTAAAAATAAGCACACTTAAAAGCCCAGTCTTTGGAGTAACTGTTCGCTTTTCATTTATAATAATTAGAGTAGAACTGAGCTGAGGCTTATATGTTTAAAATCTATGACAAAAGAAGTTGTTTGAGCAAATACATAGTGTAAATAAGTACAAGTGTTCTGTTAAGATTGTAGCAAACCACATTAATTCCACTGGTGAGAACTAAACTTTTAATACCTTTAGAGTGATTATTTGTGAATAAAATGGTTTAGGCTCTTGAAGAATTCAAATTATTCTTATCAAAGCATGCCCAACTGGATCCCTCCATTCATGCTTTGTTGTATTCTTTTAATGTTGTTCCTTTTAATGAATCACAAAGGATGTTAATGCCAAATTATTTTTAAAACATTCTTTGACATTTTGTTTTGGTGGCAGTTTAACTAAAGCCAAGTGAATACATTGCTTTTCTTTGGGAATACTAGACTTTAAAAAAAAAGAGCTTATGAACACAAATAATATTTCAAAATAAAAAACCGTGAGCTTAAAAAAGATGAATTGTTCCCTCTACCAAAACACACAACCCTTTGACAAGCACGTGTTTTGGGTTTGTCTTCTTGATCGTGGCCATAGTGGAAATAGTTGTGTGAGCAACACAAAGGAGAAAATGGAAAGTGGAGGAAACATGTTGATTATCACCATCTGAATCCTGATGCTCGTCTAGCTTATTAACTGTTCACTCTGTGGATTCTAAATCACGAAGTCAGAGAAAAAGAAAACAAGAGGCAGACTTCCATGCCTCTGAATAATGAGGCATCTGGGTTTCCATCTTGGTTCTCAATTGCCCAGAAAATATTCCCTGCTATGTTATCTAACACTTATTTAGAGATCACGACTGTCCCTAGCTCTGTGATTCAAGAGCTTTCAACCTTACAATGGTGTAAAGTGTCATAAATTCAGTATTTTGCACTCAGAAATTTGCTCACTATGTTGCCAGGGATAGTGGGTGCACACCTATAATTCCAGCACTTGGGAGGCAGATGCAGGAAGAAGGTGAATTCCAGGTCAGTTTGTGCTATATAGCACAACTCTGCCTCAAAATAGATAGATAGATAGATAGATAGATAGATAGATAGATAGATAGAT
>LOEQ01003853.1:109184-119313 GCA_001685075.1 Bramus lutescens
GGGGTGTCACAGGTGTGATGAGAACCAGGAAGGGGTCTGTTGACAGGTAGAAGTAACAAGTTCTGATACATACAGTTCCTTTTCCAAGCTGGCCTGTCACCCTTCCAGACAATTACATCATTCCAGGGCAGAAGGAACCCAGCAGGCGCACAAATACTGTGGCAGAAAGGTGAAGTTACACATGAAGCGTGAGGGAGAGCCACTGGAGAGACCTGGGATGGTGTCTGTGTGTGCTCTTGCCTCTCTTCTCCGTCTGTACTTGTCTGCTGTGCCCCATATATGTTCATGCGCGTGTGTGCGCGCGCACACACACACACACACACACAGACACACTTTCAGCATGACAACTGGCTATTAAGATGGACACGGGCCCTATAAACATCTGCTTTGGTTAGCAGACCATTGTCTTTTCATAATTCCTTCTGAACCTTGACCATGCCGGAGGTAAGCTTGCCTGACACAAAGCCGTGTAGGTGTGGGCATGGGCAGGAGCAGTTCAAGATCACCCTTGCTTCAGAGAAGCCCTTTTCCTCTAGCCTCTGAAAATATTTCCTTGTTATTCCTAAAAGTTTGAGCACAAGCAGAGACCCCAGCTCCTGCCGCCAAGCATCCCCCATTGCTGGGTCTCTTCTCTCCACCATTACTCAGGAAGCAAAACAAGTCACTGAAGTTCATGGTTGTTCTGAGAGCTGAGGAGAGTCAGCCATGAGAGAGATTGTAGGTCTGTGTTGGCTTAAGTGAGCCAGCCTGTGGTGATTGATAGAGCCACTCCAGCCTCTGCCCTGCAGTCAGCTTGGCCCCGTTTCCAGCTCTTGGAAGATTGGCATAGCACAAACAAGACATGTCTGATATGGTTAAGAAAGGGCACAGTTCCAAGCCCCACCTTCCACCCCCAAACCCCCATACACAAAAACAGGCACACAAGATTTTAGCTGCCTTGGGCACATAGTAAGAGAAATTTTAGGAAAATTGGAAAACTCAGCAAGACAAGTTTTATGATTTGAGATTTTTAACCCTAGGGCAGCAACAGAAGGCTTATTTCTGTGAATACAGTTTTGAAACACTGTTATTGGATGCTGTGTGTCAAGACATTGCAGAGGAGAAGGAAACTACACAATCGCCAGTGCTTCGTGGAAAATTCCAGTCGATTTGGAGAAAAATGTGCTTTAAACTCAGAATGACAGAAGGGTCATTTTTTTAGTGATGACCTCCTGACTCTTGGGACTGGGTCATCATTGCTGCTCTAAATGCAAAATCATACTGGGGACAAATATTTTCAAAAGGCTTTTTTTTGTCATTCCTAAGTCTATCACTTAAACCCATCCAAGAATGAATCTCTGTTGCAACAATATAAACAAATACTCACTTTATTTAGCTTGGAGTTTCCTGGGAACCGAAGGATGATCTACACATACTAGGAAAACAAATTAATGAAAGAATTTGATGACATAGAACTCAGCAACGAGACTCCTGTGCACATGGAGTCAAGGAATGTTCTAGGCAGCACTAAGGGGTCCTTGCCACTTACGGAATCTCAGCTACACTAAGAAGAGAATGTAAGTGGAAGCCGAGGGAAGGATGGAGCTCCAGGTAGACAGCCTGCTCAAGCCCTGGGCATCAAAAACTCTCATAATTACACCCTCTTCCTATTCTCTAGGGGTTCCCTGTGTCTGCGTACACGTGAGAGTGAAGGTTGGGACACACAATCATGGACAGTGAAAGTCTTTGAATAAAATGATATTTATATCCCTCATTCACTCTAGGCAAATTTCAGAAACCCTAAGGGAATCTGTTTTATGGCTTGGGGTAAATAATAACCCAGTACTAGCAAGCTATCAGCTTCCTGGTTGCCTTCAGTCTAGAGTTCACAGACAACTAGTTGCTTCTCCTCTCTGCCATCACTTGGAAAAACCCCAATGTTTCACCCACTCTTTAGTCATAGATGGACATACCTGGGACAGACTATAACACTGACAGGTCTCTCTTCAAGTTCCTCATAGCAAGTTTAATCTGCCTCCTTTTCCAATCTCTACCACTCTCCTAGACAATCATCTTACTCCTGCCCAGCTTTCTTCTAGTCTGCAATGTTCCTCTTCTCCATTTGACATCACTTCTCAGTTGATAATCAAACAGCAGCCATCTAAAGAGGACTTGCACATGCTCCCCATGCTGGTCGGTTCTCTCACCTCCACCTGTGTAGGCAAACTTTCTCTGACCCACCGGCCAGCTCCCAAATAACCACACAGAGACTTGTTATTACTTATAAATGTTCAGTCAAAAGCTTAGGCTTGTTACTAACTCAATCCATATTTGTTAATTTACATGCTGCCACATGGCTCATGGCTTTTTAGCTCATTTTCTGCATGTCTTGCTTCCTCTTCATCTGGCTGGTGACTCTGCCCTTCTTCTTCCCTGTGTTCTCTTAGTCTGGCTCTCCCACCTAACTTCTTCCTGCCTAGCTATTGGCCAGTTGGCTCTTTATTAAACCAATGAGAACACATCTTCACAGTGTACATAAGGATTATTCCACAGCACACCTGTGCCCATTGCCCTCTCCTTTAAGGTGAATCAATCATCCATGTCCTGGCAAAGGACTCAGCTTGGGATTCCTCTTGGATCCTCAAGAATATACCTTCTGTGGCTGTACTGTCTTTTCCCTATGCTTCTAGATCATTTCTATGGTTGTATCTTTCTAGCTCAATCTCTTTGAGAAAAAGAGCTTCTAATAACCCCCAAATCCCACTGTAATAACATCATCCTGTCCCTTTATAACAAGCAAACTACCACAAAGACTTGAATACACTCAATCCACAAAGGTTCCATTTTGATAAATAGGGTGTTAAGTGAATGGTTAAGAATATAAGCTGGGCATTAAGGGAAGATATTGTGGTTAAAGAAATAAACTTGTCAGCATATAAATACTATCTCAAGCCAGGATGATAAATGCAATCATCCAGAGATGTAAATAAAAAAAGAGTCCACTTGATCCCAAGTCCCACACTCTAACACTGCTTATAGAAAGGTCTCAAATGACTCTACCGGCCAAACCCAATGCTCACTTTAAAGTCTTTATAAGATCAAGCACATAATAAGTAAATAAAGTCATTCCTTTGTTTCTTTCTTGAAACACTGTCTTGATTATATTTCCCTGAAGAACTTGGTGGTCATTCTTTCTCAGTCTCTTCTGACCTTTGAACATGAGAAGATCTCAGACTTGATGCTTCATCTCCATATACTCTGTGGTTGATTTCAGTGATCACCATAGCTTAAAATGGTATCCATGTGCTTATGGCTCAAAAGTCTACTTCTGTAACACTGATGTCATCCCTTAATGACCAGCTCATAGTCCCAACCATCACTCATCACCTCAGACATCAACACTGAACCTTTGTTTTTCCATAGAACCAACTGCTTCCAGCTGTCTGTTTCACAGTCAATACCTTTTCCAATTCACCCAACTGCCAGAGCCAAAGTCCTTGAAGTCATCTTTCTATCATATCAATTCATCGCCAAGTTCCATCATTAACCCCTCCATCTAGACAGATTCGAAATCTGACAGCTTTTCAATACATTCACCTACCATCACCAGCCCTCTATACTTAACAAGTAGAGAATTTGGGTTAGACGCAGAGCCAGCCAGTAACTCTCAAGTGCATTCTTACAGCCCTTCCTCCACAGTGGCCTCTCAACTGTTCACCCATTTTCTCTTGTGTCTGTCTCCTGAAGACTGCACTGGCTGACTGATTTTATGTCAACTTAGCACAAGCTAGAGTCATCCAAGAGGAAAGAGCCTTGATGGAGAAAATGCCTCCATAGGATCCAAATGTAAGACATTTTCTTAATTACTGAGTAATGGAGGAGGCCCAGCCTATTGTGGGTGGTGCCATCCCTGGGCTGGTGGTTCTGAGATCCATAAGAAAGCAGATTGAGCAAGCCATAGAAAGCAATCCAGTAAGCAGCACCCCTCCATGACCTCTGCATCAGCTCCTGCCTCCAGGTTCCTTCCTATTTGACTTCCTGCCCTGACTTCCTTGGGTGATGACCAGCAATGCAGAAGTATAAGCTAAACAAACCCTTTCCTCCTAAACTCGCTTTTTGGTCATGGTGTTTCATCACAGTAATAGAAGCTCTAACATAGACACAGACTATGATCTAAGCTAAACTATAAGTCAGCCTGTATCACTTTATCCAAAATGCTTTCTCTTCAATATCTACATAATTCACTTTCTACATAGTTCATTCTTTCTAACCTCTGCTTAAATGACATCTCATCTGTATTAAAGGGTCTTCAACCACCAATATGCTATATTTCTTTTCTTGGTGTACTCTCCTTTGTAGCAGATATGATGGTTGTTCTTGTTAGAATGTGAAATACCACTACCAATACCACCACCCACAAGGGCATGTGTTTGAACAACTTGGTTCCCAGCTAGTAGTTCTATTTGGGAAGATTATAGAGTCTTTGAGATGAGGAACATAGCCAGCAAATGCAGGGCATAAGTGTGGGACTTGAGAGTTATTGGCTAGCTGTGCATCCAACCCAAACTCCTGCTTCCTGGTCTACCAAGGTGTGAGTAGTCCCAACTGCACACACCCCTGCTGTGAACACAGTCTCTCATGACTATTAACATTGTAATCAGGGATTTGATATACCCCCCATCCCCAAAGCTGAGGACCTGAACCCAGGGCCTTGTGCATGCTAGGCAAGTGCTCTGTCACTAAGCTAAATCCCCACCCCTTGATCTGTTTTTTATAGCTGTAGTTCTAACACCTAAAGCAATACTTGCTATATGAGAGGAATTCAATTCAAATGTTCATTAAATGAATGTATGCAGTCACTCATAAAATACTGAAGACTGTCCTTCCAACATGGGTGGATGCTCTACAAGTAGCCCTTCCAATGGGAAGTTGTCTGTGAAGAGACACCATGACCACGAAAACTCATGAACATTTAGTTGGGGTGGCTCACTTAACAGTTTCAGAGATTCAGTCCATTATCATCATGACAGGGAGCATGGCAGCATGTAGGTCAATGTGGTGCTGGAGCTTAGAGTTCTACATCTTACAGTCAAGAGAAAGTCAACTGACAGTCACACTGAGGGAAGCTTGAGCAAGAGACCACAAAGTCCACCCCCACTGTGACACACTTCCTCCAACAAGGCCACACTTCCTAATAGTCCCATTCCCTTTGGGGGCCATTTTCTTTCTTACCACCACATTCTCCTCCCTGGCCCCCAAAGGCCTGTAGCCATACCAGAATACAAAAATGCATTTAGTACAACTTCAAAATCCCCCAAAGTCTGTAACAGTCTCAAACTTGTTTAAAGTCCAAAGTCTCTTCTGAGACACCTGGCAATCTCTTAACTGTAATCCCCCTATAAAAATCTAAAAGCAGATTACATACTTCCAACATATAATGGCACAGGATGTACATTACCATTCCAAAATGCAGGAAAGGGAGCATAGCAAGGCAATACTTGACAAAAGCAAGACTGAAAACTGGCTGGGCAAACTACAGACTCTGTAGCTCCATGTCTGATGTCAAAATGCTTTTCAGATCTCCAACTCTGTTCAGCTTTGTTAACTGCAACACACTTCTCTCTCTTGGGCTGGTTCCACTCCCTGTTAGCAGCTCTCCTTGGCANTCCATGTCTGATGTCAAAATGCTTTTCAGATCTCCAACTCTGTTCAGCTTTGTTAACTGCAACACACTTCTCTCTCTTGGGCTGGTTCCACTCCCTGTTAGCAGCTCTCCTTGGCAGGTATCCCACAACTCTGGCATCTCTAACATCTTGGGTTCTCCAAGGCAATCCAGGCTCCAACTTCACAGCTTCACACAATGGTCTCTCTACTAGAGCACTCTTCAGGGACACCCCTGATGTATGCCTGATCTTAGCAGCTTTCTTCCATAACTCCTTTCTTCTATCCTTAACTCTAACCCAAAATCACTTGGCCAAAGCTGCCAAGTTCTGCTGCTTCCTGGGGCTGGAACATGATCCTATCATTCAATTACATCTTCACCAGTTTTCTCTTTCGTGTCTTACGCTTGCTCTATAGACCAGGCTGGCCTCATACTCAGAGATCCACCTGCCTCTGCTGTCTGAGTGCTGGGATTAAAGGCCTGCACCACCACACCTGGCTCTAAACTTTCCTTTAGTTCCTTTTCACAAGTTGGAAATTTAGCTGGGTAGAATCTTGCCCTGAGGTAACCAATCCCTTTTTCCTATTTCTTAGCCAATCCCTTTATCCTATTTCTTAGCCAATCTGTTTACTTCCTTGTACACAGAATTAAGCTCTTTTCCACTTCCTGGAGCTCTTTTTTTACTCAAAAATTTTAATTTGTAATTTACCCTGATCAGCTTGCTCCTTTTCATTATAAATCTTCATTAGAGTGACCATTAAAAACCACATGGCAGAGTCTGTACTAGGTTGTTTTCAGATTTCCTCTGCTAATGGAATGAATCCAAAATTCTTCAATTAAGTCTGAGGCAGACTCTTCAGACAAGAGCAAAAGGCAGCTACTTTCTTCACCAAAATATTACAAGGATGATCTCTATCCAACATACTAAAATTTTTCTCATCTGACACCTCTTGAGTGAGCCATCTGTAGTTCAAATCACCCTAGCGTCACTGTCTTCCATGCTCCTACTGGTATGGTCCATCAAGCAGTGCTTAAACCATTCCATTGCTTTCCTAACCCAAACTACCAAAGTCAGAATTCCTCCAACACATGGCCAGGCCTATCGTAACAATGTGACTGTCTCTGATACCAACTTCTGTCTTTGTTAGGGTTTCTATAGCTGTGAATAGACCCCATGACTAGATGACCATGGCAACTTTTATAAAGAAGTACACTATGCAGATGTCCAATGGTCTTTGGGTATCATAGGCTCAAAGCTACTTCTACCAAGCTGTTCTTATGATACATCAAATTACGTCCTCTCCCAGGAACAGCCTACATCTAATGACCAGTAGTCCTTAGAGTATAGAAGTTGACCCCTCACCTCAATGAGGAGTTGTCACAGGACAGTTTCACCTCCATAGAAATACCTGACATAACTGTTCAGCTCAACTTCCGTTCTGCCCACTTCAGAGCCCTGCTCTTCATCCTAGGTCCCACTCTCAAGGTCTGTTTTTCAGGAAGTCCTACCAGCTAACTTCTAGAAAACAGACAAGGCTGCACCTCACGCAAGTCACAAACAGAAACAACAAAGCTACACCAACATACTCATGCTGCAGAGAAACACGGGAGCAGCAAGGGAAAGCTCTTGATTTAGAAGCTTTTACGGGAGCAGCACTGCTTGACCTCATTCTGGAGGATGCTCTCGACTGATGGAAAAGGTGAGGAGTGGATCAAATCCTCTAGGTCAGGCAGACACAGCAGCCTTTGACAAGTCAAGAAGCTATGAGGAAGTCTGGCTTGCGTCTGGTCACAGTAAATTTGTCCATGTAGCTGAAACATGGAGTGAGGTAAGAAGGAGATAAGAAGTGTCCCAGCTGAAGCCAGGAAACGGGGCAGTGTCATTCTACATGGGAATAATAGAAAACTTAAAGTCTTTCACTCTAATCGCACTGCATGGGTATGAATTCTATGATCCTATAACTCAACAGCTAAATGACTATCTGTGCTTGCCCAGCCTCTCTAAACTGCAGGTTCCTCGTTTAGAAATTAGCGTACTTCTGAGAAAGCCTTACTACAGAGATAAGGCATGGAAATGGAATGAGGTCATTTGCTTATAATGTGCTTAACACAGAATTAGACTCTGAGCAAGCATTAAAAAAAGAAATATGTGGTTGGTGGGATGATCAGTGAGTGGGTAAGAATGCCTGTTACATAAGCATGATGACCTGAATGTGACATCTGGACGTAGCCACAGTTGTCTGTCACTCTAGCACTGAGTGGCAGAGACAGAACAATCACTGCAGCTTGCTCTCAGTGCCAGCCTCACTCCAGTTCAGTGAGAAACCCTATCTCGGGTGAATAAGGTGGATTGGTGGTAGAGCTGGGTGGCCAGCATCCTCCTCTGGCCTCCTACATACACACATGCACAGGCATGTACATCTATACACACACATACACGGAACTTATTTTCCAATATGGGACTCTCATTCTAGGTGACAGAAATGACTAGTCTTAACTACTGTAACTTGGATCTGAGGTTTATTACCCAGTACTAAAGGCATGGTCCGGCCAGGACATTCAGTGGAGGCTAGTAGGAAGAAGTGAGAACACTGGAGATATCTTAGGGGGCCTGCCACCCAATCCCAAATAAATGCACAGAGTTTTATTTTCTTATGAATGGCAGGCCTTAGCTTTGCTTTTTTTCTTGCCAATTTTTCTTAAATTATTCTGTCTACCTTTTGCTTCTGAGCTTTTTCCTTTCCCTATTTCTGTATTTTTTTTATTTTTTACTCCATGGCCTACTGCGTAGCTAGGTGGACCCTGGAGTCCTCCTCTCCTCATCTTTCTTGTTCCTTCATCTCCTCTCCCCAGATTTTGCCTCCTATTAATTCTTCCTGCCTGTCAACCCTGCCTATCCTTTCTCCTGCCTTGCTGTTGGCCGTTCAGTTCTTTCTTAGACCAATCAGGTGTTTTAGACAGGCAAAGTAACCCAGCTTCACAAAGTTAAACAAATGCAACATAAAAGAATGCAACACATCTTTGCATCATTAAACAAATGTTCCACAGCATAAACAAATGTAACACATTTTAAAAAAATATTCCACCGCAGAAATTGTGACCTCCATCTCTTCTTTTGCTCTCTGCTTTCTTCCAGGCCTCCATAAGGGGAGCACTTCCTTCCCAGTGTAATCTCCTACAATGATTCATTTTGCTTTCCCTGGCCTAAGGCAATAGGTCCAAGGGACCGTGGTCTGAATCTCTGAAACTGGAGCTAAAATGGATCTTTCCTACTTTAAGCTGATTGTTTCCAGTATTTTGTCACAGTGACAGAAATCAAACTAATGTCATGGTAGTGCTTTTGGAGAACAACTCTGGTTATATGTCTGTCCTCTCAGAAGCAATGTCAAGGCTGACAGACACATTTGTATACATGTTAGAAACTAGACTTTGAAGCAGAAATGATGGAGAAATTGTTTCTTTTTTTAAAAAAGCTTTATGTATATGGGCTGCCCAAGCAGCAGAAGACAGAGTTAAGACAAAGATAGCAGAAAAAATTACCAAGGAAACCAAGGAGGCCTGAAGTAGAATTAAGGTCTTGAAATACAATATTTGGGCAAAGAAAGAAATCTCCAAGGACTAAAAACATTCTGAGAGCTGCCATCAAGTATGCAATGAAACTAGAAACTCAAAAGGCTTGCTGACTTCAATCCTTCAAACTCTACACCCCACAATTCTATTCTCATCAAACCACCAAAAATAGACTCCCCCAATTCCTAACAAACACTGTCCTCCAAAAGCACTAGAATAGAAAGTCTTCTATTACTAGTGACCATAAAGATTTTAAAAAACTACACATTGGTCTAGGCCTCCAGATCACTTGAGACAAGTATCCAGCAATTTACAGAAAATGCAAATTAAACATTGAGACCAAGTTAGGGACACTGATTGAACCAGGGCTTAGTATTATAAAAAAAAAAAAAGGAAAAAAACCTGAGAAGTGATTTTCTAAATTAAAATGGCAATACTTAACTGGCAGGACATAGAATGGCCAAGAAGGTGGCTTTCTGGGAGAAGGGTCATCCATTGAACCTGCAGCATACTGACTTCAGTGATTTCCCAAAATTTGGGGACACTCAACTGTACAATTTGTGGTAGTGGGAGACTGCATTCCACTTCTGGGGGTGGATATGGCTCTGTGTTGGAGCAGGGAGCAATTTCAAGTTGGGTGTGGTAACTCATGCCTGTGATCCCAACACTTGGGAAGCAGAGACAGCAGTATCACCTTGGTTTTAGGGACAGCATGTTGCGGGAGAATTGTCTGTATTCTGTCAGTCATGTATTTTATAAAACGCTGATTGGCCAGGCAGGAAGTATAGGCGGGTCAACCAGACAGGAAGTAGAAGAGGGGAGATGAGAACAGGAGAATGCTGGAAAGGAGGAAGCTCATTTCCGCAGTCCAGCCCAGACCACCGAAGAGGCAACATATGACCTGCCTGGCTGAAAAAG
>LOEQ01003853.1:119668-143056 GCA_001685075.1 Bramus lutescens
TAATGGGCCAGGAAGTGCTTAAATGAATACAATTTGTGTGTTGTTATTTTGGGGAATAAGCTAGTCATGCGTGAGCTGGGCCAGATGAAAAGCAGGCCTGCTCCCCTTTCACTACAACAGCAAGAGCTACATGATGAGTTCCAGGCTATTCAGAACCAAGTCATGAGATATCTACCTCAAACAATAAATTGTTTGTAAAGACATGGTGGTTCATGCCTGTAATCCCACACTGACCAGGCTAGAGCAGGAAGATTTCTGGCATCAAGCCAGTCTGAGACATGTGCTGAGTCCTTGTTTCAAAAAACAACAAAAACAGTGTTACTAAAGCCACAATGGGGCCAGGCAATGGTGGTGCACGCCTTCAATTCCAGCACTCAGGAGGCAAAGGCAGGCAGATCTTAGTGAGTTCAACACCAGCCTGGTCTACAGAGTGAGTTCTAGGACAGCTAGGGCTACACAGAGAAACCGTGTCTCGAAAAAAAAAAACTGAAACAAAACAAAAGCCTTATATAATGGGTTACCTTTACTCACTTACTCGGATGACTGAAATTTAAAAAATGATAATATCAAATGTTGATAAGAGTGGGTAACAACCAGAATCGCCACTTATTTATTGGCAAAGTGTAAAATGCTAGAATAAATCACTTACAGGAAAAAGCATTTAGCACTTCTTATAAGATTAAGTCTTGGGCCGGGGCAGTGGTGGCTCACACCTTTAATCCCAGCACTCAGGAGGCAGTGGCAGTAGGATCTTTGTGAGTTTGAGGTCAGCCTGGTCTACAAAGTAAGTTCTGGAACAGCCAAGGCTACACAGAGAAACCCTGTCTCTAAAACTCACATATAGATGCTAGATAATATTAACAATTCTAGAAACCATAAATGAAAGCATATATGTATAACATGACTTGAACAAGAATAATTGTCAATACTCTGGCGTTAGAGGCAGGTGGACTTCCGTGAGTTCAAGGCCAAATACATATATTATATTCTATAAAGTTAGCAATTCCAACTCTAGGTGTTTTTGTAATACATACAATACAAATGCTTTAACAGTTTTAGCTTATCCCATGGGCCACAACGGATCAAAGGGTAGAGAACAGTTGATCACGCGGTGTCTGGTCCCAGTGTATACATCAACAACTTCTGCACCTTAGGCTTGAAGAACATATTAAGAGGACCCAGAGAGATTTTAAGAGTCAGAGGACCAAGAAATCTGATGGAAGATTCATCTCCTAGAAATGCCAGGGAGGTTATACCCATGAAGTCTCATTAACATGGCTACCTAAGCAAGACCTGAACAAGGGTGACACACTAACAGGGAAGGGAGAAATCTCATGGGGTTCCCACCCTAAACAAGGAACTACAGACAACTAAGGAATGCTGAGAGCAGGAGAAATCATCTTCACCAGGGAAGAGCACAATAACTGATCCTCTAATACCAAGTGGTCAGCCCCAAAATCATATAAATACACGTAACTTTATACATAGTGATCAAGTTGTATGTATGTATATATACATATATATGAATATATCACACATACATAGCAACAACAATTAAAGAAATGGAGGCAATGATTTGAGTAAGAGA
Organism: Bramus lutescens; assembly: GCA_001685075.1. NCBI lineage: Eukaryota > Metazoa > Chordata > Mammalia > Rodentia > Cricetidae > Bramus > Bramus lutescens. The sequence continues at coordinate 121,257 of LOEQ01003853.1, forward strand.
ACGTGGAGGGTACATAGGAAGAGTTGGAGGGAGGAAGGGGGGGAGGAAAATAATATAATTATATTTTAATTTCTAAAAATTAAAAAACCAACAATGAAAACGACAAAAACATATTCTGATGACTGGAACAGGCCCTGCCCAAAGAGAGCATAATGGTTAAACACATCTAGTAGATAGGCAAACATTACCTATAATGGAAACAGTCCGGATAATAGCTGCTTAAAACAGATTAAAAAGGGAGGTTGACTAAGTGGGGACACTGGGAAACTTTATTATATCTTCATAGGGTTTGGAATGCAACAGAGCATACATTTGTCCTTTATGAACAAACTATTTTTCATTTTTGTTCCAAGATCTCATCCTACACCCCCTTTGAGAAAGCCTGAGCTGGGGACCAAGCGATGGAAAAGTACATCGCAGATGGGCTCTACACCCCGTAACGTGCAGTTCTCTGGGGCTTCTTTAGGAGACGTCACCCCCAAATGCCAGCGGCATACACTGGGAAGCCTGAGTTTCCACTCTGAAACAAAGAAGTGCAAACAAATGCTTAAGCAAGTGACTGACAGCCTCCAGACTAAGGGAGAGCACTCAGATGCCTGAGACTGACTTTGAAGTGTGTCAAAAATAAACTGAGGAGATACATTAGAAAGCAATTATAAAAATGTGTTAATGGTAGAATCTTGGCAGAGGACTTGCAGGAGTTCACTGTAAATTTTGTGTGAGTGTGTGTGTGTGTGTGTGTGTGTGTGTGTTTCCACCTCAACATTGTTATTACATTTTCACAGGAAAATGTTGAAAATCTTACTTTGGAAGAAAGCCACTCAAATCAAAGGAAGAAGTCAATCTCGCAGACAGCCTGAGCTGGAAGGCGCTATAGGATCTTTTGGGGGGGAGGGCGTTTGTGTTGAGAGTGGGAAGGGGTTGAGAATAAGTCTGTGGAAGGCTTCCCTTTCTTTCTCAGCCTAATATTGTTGTGCCAAAGAGAACACACGTATTGAATGCTTGGTGTGAGACTGAATGACTTCCTGTTGGCTTCCAAACTTAGACCTAGCAGACAGCCTGTGCGCAGCTAAAATAAATAAATCAGCCAGCAGTCAGCAGGCCTTTCCGGTGGCGAGCAGTAAGTGGCCTCCACATCAGCACAGCAGGGGGCGGGGGTGACCTCCTTCTTGAGATACAGACAGCAATAACCCTGTAAAAATAAGCAAATGGATCTACCCGGCTGTTGGGCCTGCTTGGCTGTGCCTGGGCTCGGCACCCCCTGCCCTCTGATCCCACCATGTTTGTGGAGCCTGGGTTGCTGTCTAGCAACTGGGTCTATTTTTCTATCCCAGGATGCAAGTGGTCGCAGCTGTCTGTCGCTGATTTATGGGAGGAAGCCACCACCAGGAGACCCAGGAGGCTCTCTCAGTGCAGGATGACAACCATGGGAACTCTGGGTTTGGGGCACAGTAAACCAGGCAGCGTGTGTTACTCCACCATCCTGGGGAGATGCCCCTCAAAGAGAGCTGGAGAGATTTAGATCTAGGCACCACATGCTTTCCCACCTCCTCTAGTCCTCAACTGGGGAGTTGTTATTTTTAGCCTTTCTCAAAGGAGACTGTAGGGTGGGAATTCGGGACAAAAAGAAAATGGAAGGTATTTCTTCCATGTGTTAGAGAAACATTCTTCATTATTATTACACATTCGTGGGCTCAGTACGGGCTTTGAACATATACCTAAAGGCACTGCTTGCTGCCTGGCTCCTTCAGGAGCAAGGGCTCCATAGTCCTCCCCAATAGCTGCTCCATGGTCCAGAGAATATAAAGACACAGCAGCATCTGCAGGTTGCCACTGGGAAACTGAGGCCAGCCAGGTCAAGGGATCTCCCTGGATTCAAAGACAGTGGGCAAGCTGCCTGCCTATGACTTTCTAGAGCAATCCCCACCATTCAGTCTGAGCAGCCAGCACTTCTTGTCTGTTAAATTCTGCATCTATGTTAGAGACTAGCAGAGTAAAACCTTCATCTTCAGTAACTTAGTAAGACTTCTCTCAGACAACCAGAAACCCAACAGCAAGGATATGGCACGCTTAGGGCGAGGCTTACGAAACCAGGGCCTATTCCCCTAGCCCGGAAAAGACATATATTTTCTCAGATAAGATATATCTTATCCCGCATCATTAGCATCTTAGAATATGTGTCAACAAGCATATACACACACAGGCCACCAGGATATTTCGAAATTGAGTGAAGTATTGAGCTTCCTGCTGTGTCTCTCGAATACAGATGCTTCACCCCACAGTTTATACACACTTAGCAACAGGCTTCCTACTTCCCAGTACACACCAGTGAGCCTACCCCAGCTCTCCAGCACACACTCGCCCAAACCCAGCGACTCTCTTGTCCTTCTGCACGAACTATGCAGCTTGTCTGGAATATAAAGTGTGTGGCTGCAGCTCCTGAGAAAAAAGGCAAAGAGACAAGTTTTAGCTTCCTGGCTTCAGCAGGGCTCCTATCGCGAACTCAAAATAAAATACTGATACTACGCAAGGCCATCACCAGATACTAAGCCAGACCTAAATGCCAATGAGCCACAATATAATTTCCAAGTTGATCCCTGCACAAACCCCCTCCCCGGCAATTCCTCTTTAATCCCCACTGCCCCACCTCCTGTCACTCAAATGGCAAGACAAATCCAAAGCCAGCCCTGTCTGGGTCATGATCCTCAAGGGCTAAGTAACTCTTCCTGGCTTCCCTGAATACCATTATAAAGAGACTACATGCATCTTAGCCCTTAATCTTTTTCTATATAATTTATAACCTTAATATAAAATTTAATTCTTTTCCCCCTCCTGCAAGGCAAATATTTTGGTCACTTGACAGATAAAGACACAAGCCAGAGGAGTGCAGTGATATAGCCAGTAGCTGGTGATGTCCAGATTCAACCCCAGATCTGTCTCTCTCTCTCCCGCACAGTGGCAGGGACCGCACTTCAAGGCTGCTGTGCTGAGACTTGCTTTCATCCTGCTCCTTGAGAGGATTCCTTTCGCTCCTGGCTAAACACGACTGTCTTATGGGAAGCTGGGGTGGGGGGATGGGAGCTAACAAGACGGGCAGGTGATAAGACTGTCTCTGTAGTCTCCAGAAGATGGGAGGCGACTCTGTGACTCCAGGGGACCGGACACAGAGGAGTCTGTCAGCCTGTACATCTTTTGTGAGATGGCCTGGGAAACGGTTCTATCTCTTCACAATTACCAAGCAGCAAGTCCCAACCTCAGGAGCACTCACTAGGGCCGCCTTGCGCTTCATCTGTCCCATAGATGTAGCTTCCTGGGTCTTTTAAGTGACCTAAATCCCAGCATGTAAAAATGAGATTTCATGTAAAAAATTCCAATTTTTAGATTCTCTTGGAAAAGAGGATTTAGAAAGACAGGGCTCACATTCCCAGATGACCACATACAACTAAAGCTACAGTCATGGTCAAAGCCAGCACCCCTGTTCTCCAGCCAATATGTCAGAGTTTCTGACACCCTACTAGCATAGCCCAGATAACCAAGTTCTACTCTTCAGCTGGTCAGCAGCATATAACTTGGTAAGGTAGGTAGTTAGGTAGGTAGGTAGATGATGATGATGATGATGATGATGATGATGATGATGAAGATAGATAGATAGATAGATAATAGATAGATATACTAAATAGATAATATATACATACATATATATGTCTCAAGACACACAAAGAGAGAGAGAAACAGAGATGGACATTCATTCATTCTTTTTTTCTTTTTTCCCTGTAACTTTGGAGCCTGGCCTGGAACTAGCTTTTGTAGACCAGGCTGGCCTTGAACTCACAGAGATCTGCCTGCCTCTGCCTCTCTGCCTCCCGAATGCTAGGACTAAAGGCGTGCGCCACCACCGCCCAGCCGACAGTCATTCTTTCAGTCAGCATTTTACCCCTTTGGCCAGCAGGGCACACAACTCCTGCAAGGGAGACACGAGAAATCAAAAGGTAGGTGTCTATTTCCCAGACCTCTAGTGAGTAGGGAGCGTATACACTTAACAGAATGTCAATGTCACAGGGGTGGGAGCATCTGGGCCTGTTTCATCACAGTCGTTCTGACACCTGGAACATAACTGGCACGCGGTTGCCTATTCCGTCTGAATGAAAAGATGAGCGGTGCTATTTCTGTCCCTTTTAGGACAGTAGGTGAAAAATAAAGGGGAATTTGGGACAAGAGCTCAGTCACCACTGCCCCAGAGACAAAGCCCCACTGGGATGGTTCATCCTCATTGCTACCTGGCTAAAGTGTAGGCTTGCTTAGTAAACATCTCTAGCTGTGTCTGTGAGGGTGGCTCAAACCATCCCTTAGGTGGGTGGCACCATTCCAAGGACTGGGGTCCTAGGCATAAGGGAGCAAGTGAGGTGGGTGCCAGCATTCACTTCCCTGTTTCCTCACAGTGGAGTCAGAGAGACCAGTCACACCTCCATCACGGTGTCTTCCCCACCCTCAAACTGTGAGCCAAAAGAAGTCCCTGCTTTCTAAGACAGTTTTTGGCACATAGATTCTGTCACGGAAAGAAAAGTGACCAATACAGCTTCCCATTCCCTAGAAAAAGAAAGCTTTTTTAAAAAATATTTTATGGTATCTTGCTTATTGATTGGGCTTACGCACACCACAGTGGAGATCAGAGAACAACCTGCAGGACTTGATTCTCTCCTTCTACCACGTGGCTCCCAGGGATTGACCTTGGGTCTTTTTGGTGGACCGCAGGCAAATGTTATCTGCTGTGCCATCTGGCGGGTCCAGAGAACTTACTTTTATGTGGTATGACAAAGGAAGTTATTCTAGGGAAGGAGGGACTGGCAGGGCGTTTAGAAAGGTTCTTTTCCCTCTTTAGCTAACCAATTTGACCCGTTGAGATTGTGTTACTCTAGAAGAGAGTGTAGAAGAGGGTGGTCTCCACGCATGCTCTGCAGAGCCTACCATGTGCCTATACAGAACAGACAAGCTGCCTGGAGAGCAGACCCTGGCCAGAGTTAGGTCAGAATTAGTTCCCTTGCTATATGGTTTGGTTTGAGGGAAAGGAGCCACCGCTGGCGGAGGTGGGCAACCAAGTCACGTGGGAACTAGCATTGTAGCCACTAGGGCGAATAAGTCCACTCCAGTAACGCGCTGAGCAACATGGAGGCGGGGTTGTGCACCAGCCTCCGATTTAGTACAGCAAAGCGCACAGACTTCTGATCCGCCAGGTAAGCAATTACTCTGTCTCTCCCTGAGCCCTTCATTCAGTGACTGACAGAGTCCTCTGGTCGCCCTCTCACCCCAGCCTGGCTGGCTACAGCTTTCTCTCCCAGGGCCTCACTCTCTCTCTAAAAGGTAGGAGAGTATCAGCGTGTTGAATCTCTAAGATCCTGATTCAACTCAAACAGCACACTGGGCTTTCCTGGGGCCCCCTGGTAGGAAGACACTACTTATCTCCATTAACCCCTGACCCTAGCGAAGATGAAACAGCTCCCATCTGTGAGCTGAGTGCCCTCCTTGTCCCTGACTCAAACTAAATAGAGTGTGGGGGTGGGGCATGGGGCCCTGCGGAGGCCCCAGACTTGTGCCTCGTCCCCAGGGAACAGCTGCCTCCTCCCTCTGGCTCTTAGAGCTCCTTGAGAACCCCTCCAGGTGGCCTCCGGGAGAACTAGGGTGGGCGGTGGAAGGAGGCGGCGCCCCCTAGGAAGAGGGAAAGGCGGCAAACCTTCGGAGGCCGTCTGTTTGATTTAAGTGATAATAATGGGAATGTTAATCTCTAAAAGTGAAGCCCTTCACCTAAAATTCCAGCCTCCTGGGTCCCCACACCTGCCTTAAGAACAGCCAACCCTGACTGGCTCTCCCTGGGGTCCAAGCCTTGTTAGTCTCACACCGCGCCACTGGAGCCAGATAGGCATTGCCCGGTGCTCATTCTACAGGTGAGTAAACAAGTCCAGATGACCCGCTCAGAGTCACACCAGCAGACAGTTCTCCACCCCGAGTGGCCCAGGTGAAAGCAGACCCCACGTCTGTCTAGCTCCAAAGCCAGTCAAATGTCTGTGTTACTTGCCCCTTGAGGTGGGAATATGAACATGTTTGCTAAAACGAGGGATTTGAGTACCTACAAGAAATATTTCTTCAAGAAGATGCTAAGCAATGGTTGTCAATATTAACTTAAATCAATTTAAATAGAGAGAAACCAAGAGGGTGGGGGTGGAGGTAGTAGTGGTGGTGGAGGTGGTGGTGGTAGAGATGGTGGAGGTGGTGGTGGAGGTGGTGGAGGTGGTTTTGGAGGTGGTGGAGGTGGTGGAGGTGGTGGAGGTGGTGGTAGGAGTACAGTTTTAATGTTATTCTGGTCAATGTAGTTTGCCAATGGACTCAGAATGGAGCCAGCAGCCAATTCCATATGATGAACAAGAATAGGAAATCATAGAAGATCTGTAGAAGAGTGTAATTTGGACAATATTGTGAGGGTCTCATGAAGAGTCCCTGAAGGGTAGGCTATCTTGTTTTGTAGTCTTAATCCGAATGCCCAATGCACCGTAAATGCTGAACAGTGAGCAAACAGCTAGACAGGTGCTCTACAAGCTTGTAAGTGTGGAAGCATCTCCCGTATGTCACAATTGGATCCACACACAGGGAGTCCAGAGCAGGAAATTGTTCCCTTGCCTAACATATCAAAACCATCAGGGAATTCATAAAGAGACTAGACACCCAGACACCGTGAGAACTTTGTAGCTTCCCAGCTACAGTGGTAAGTGCTCTTTCACAAACAGCATAATGAGCCTGTGCCACCTATATTGTTGGGGCCATTTCACAGATAAGAGGATTGAACTGATTGATGCAAAATCCTGAAGCAAGAGAGACATGCGGACAGACATAGCCAGTGGGCTGGCACCTTCAGGCTCACTTTTCTCCCACAGCACATGAAGAGTCTGGGCTTCCTGCAGAAGATTCTACTATGAGCCTCAAGCTCTGGGACCATCGTGGAAAGATGAGTGATAAGTCACAGCCAGGTAGTTGAACTGTGTAACTCTTCCAAAATAAACTAGAGGACATTGTCTGAATATTCAGGCTGCCAGGCAGAAGGATCAGGCATGTGTCCCTCCTAGAGGTTGGTTTCCCTTTAAGCCAGTGGTTCTCAACCTAACGCTGAGACCCTTTAATACAGCTCCTCACACTGTAGCAACCCCCCACCATAAAATTGTTTCATTGCTACTTCATAGCTGTAATTTTGCTCTTGTTATGAGTCATAACGTAAACATCTGCATTGTCCAGTGGTCTTAGACAACCCTGTGAAAGGGTCATTTGAAGATCAGGGTCGAGATCCATAGGTTGAGAACCACAAGTATAAGCCTACAACACGGGAGCAAGCAGAACCCAAGCGCCTGTGAGTCTCATGCTCAGAGTCTAGCCTCTGAGAATTAACTGGCTCATTGTTCTACTCATTAGCACCTCCACAAGAGACAACAGCAAAGAAAAAATAGAAAACAAACTCAAGATGGGCTTTATTTCTATCTGTAACCATTATGGAGGGTGAGGTGGTTTTCCAAAAATTGAGATGTGTTGGGAGGGCACTAACAGAGGGAAGAGTTGAAAGGGTGATTGTTTTTAAAGGTGTTGGCAATTTTTCTTTTTATTGACTGCATTATCCTTAAATTCCTTGTCCTAGCTAATCTAAACTGACTATAAATCAGGCACGTTTGAACTGCTAGACTTGTGCAGAAACCCATGAAAGTATTTATTGTGTGCAATTTATTGCCTCGTGCCAGATTCACTGGCTGCATAATCTGTTTGCAAAAATTTCCAAAGTTCAAATGTCAGTGACAGTTTCTTTGGGCTTATCACTGAGCTTAAGTCTTCTGCGGTGGAGTGAGAGGAAGGGGTGCCAGCAGGCGGGGTGGGGGAGGGATGCTCCCTAAAGCCCCTTCCTGTGTGTAACTCTTCCTTGGTCTGGCAAGCTTTCTGAACCGTTCCCCACACTTGGGCTGCTCTGGACAAGGACGCACAGTGACTTGGAGCTTCACCTTCTGTTCGCTCTGCTTCCCTATTGGGAACATATGTGTTGGACCAAACGTCGGGACACATGACTTGGCCGTGGGAAAAAAAAATTAAGAATATTCCAGAAGATCTAGGGCATATGTTCTCTAGAGACAGGAGAACTCGGGACTGTGTATACAGTGGGTGCTTAGCTGTCTACGGCCTGCGTCTGAAAGAGACCACAGCAGCCTTCCAGGAGGCATCCTGGCTGTCACTCACAGCGTTCATCCACAGAAGTTCATCCACAGCTAGCTCTGCTATGCTTTATTTAGCTGTTTCTAAATTTTGAAATTCTTTCAGGCTCCCACACTAGGCCAGTTCCCTGTGCCTTTGACTAGCCCACTGCCATATCACTATTTTCTTTTTGTAAGATTAAAATGAAATGGAATGGGGGGGAAGGGGGTGAGATCAGGAGATATGACATTGGGGACATGATGTGAAAGACACAAAGAATAAATAAAAAGAAAGTTTAGAAATATTAAATGGGAAGAAAAGGAAAGGAGAAACATCGTAATTAAATTACAATCTCAGAAATAAACAGAAAGGAAACCCCAAAAATAAATAAAAATTAAATTTAAAAGCAAAACTTTAGATCCTGGGAAGTTTAAAATATAGGTAGAGATATGATACACATCTTTCACCTTAGAAAATAAGTAAGTAGTTTGATAAGCAAAGTGCTACTCCAAACACATCACAAGAGTAGAATGAGCCCAATGAAGTATTAACTGTTGGTTTGTTTAGATAAGAAGTACATCCAGTCAAAATCCAGTTCTGCAATTACAGAACTTCAAAGTCAAATAATTTGGCTCAGCCACGTTGGTTTTAATCTCACATCAAAAGCAGCTGTGTCTTGGTCGGCTTATGAAAAGAAAGCAAGTCTTCCCAGCTAATATGAAGCATGGGAAAACAAGGATAAAATTTCTTGAAAACCTCAAATAAATAGTGTCACACTGTGAAGCATGCACCACAGTTCAGAATCTTTTTTTTTTTTTGATTGTAAGCTGCTTAGAGATATGCTCCATGAAAGAACAGGTGTAAAACCCAAACGGGCACATCCATTTTCATTGATAAGACTTACAGAACTGCATATTAATGAATGAGACAGCCAAAACCAATGGGGACCCAATTTAAGAGGAAGACCCTAAATTCAAACAAATGGATTCTATTCTCTGGGACTGAAAGACTGCAGACTCTGGTTGAGTAGGTCCTGGGTGGGGCCCGGTCACCTGTGTATGGCACATGCGTCCCGTCTTTAGCTTCTGCTCTGTGAACTCACTTTGTGCAGCAAGAAAGTAGAACTTTTGACCTTTGAGTCCTGCCCACACATCCATCACTCCTTGCCAAAAGCCTAACTAGATGAAATAAGCCACTGTCTGTAGCCCTGAAGGGGGCAAGGAGCTATTTTCATGTGTTAAATGACCTCCCTTGGGGCCAACACAACAATATAGAGCAAAACAAAACCAAGATTTTAATTGCAGGGACAGGCTCATTAGAAGCATATCATCAGACAGATTTCAGTGAAAGACAACCGAGAAGGGCGAAATGCAGGCCAGGGCTTTTACCTGAAGCTTCTGATTTCCCAGCAAAGTTTGGCGAGAAAAGTGATAGAGGGAGGGTGGTGACCAAAGTCATTATCAGCTCTGTCTTTCAGAGACTGAAAAATCAATCTGAGTTTGGACAACAAAGACCCAGCTTGGAGATGGGTTCAGCATTTAGTGAAGATCTGAGATTGAGGGGGGAGGGAATTACAGTGTTCCTGCAGAGATCCAGTGGATGTTTTAAAAGCACTGGTACTTAACCTTCCAGCAGAAGCTCTTCATCTGTGTGATTGAAAAAAATTAACAACACGTCCTCCCAAGGATGATTGTGAGAATTAAAATGAATTCTATTAAGGGGATTTTATTATACTACAGTAATTGAAAAAGATTCTGACAGCAAGCCCTGCGGAAGCACTGTCTAGGCTGCTATTATGTAGACACACATTACATTGATTTCAAATATCCCAGGTCAAGAGCACCAGCTATTAAAATATGCCTGGCATCACCAGGAGAGTCAGCCATTGAAAAATGTCCATCAGTGTAAAATGGCTGACAAATGCCCTGCTGGTACACGATCCTTGCAGAAGCAAGAAGGAGACGGTTATTTAATTTCACACTCAACAGAAATAATAAATTGGAAAAAGAAAAAACTCATCTGAAGAGAAGATATTAAGTCTGCAGTGTGATTATAAAAAGAAATACATGGTCTTTTAACCTGCCAATTGGAGACTCAAACCAGCATTTAAAAAAAGATTAATATTTTGTTAGTATTACAATTTCTGAAACATAATTTAAAGTCAATGTTTTCTAAGCCACCCCCATAGTGAGTCTAAAAGGAGTGGGGCTGTGCAGGGCGGTGCTAATGTGTAGGTTTTTCAGAAGTTCCATATATTAATAAAGGAAAGCACTGGCATCATTCAGCTCAATATATAATGATCACTTGTCTGATTGTTAAGAAAATAATCTGGTCTCCAAATTTCAGACTTTCTCCCAAAAATACTTCCCACTTGCCCCAAGGAAAACTCATTTCCAGTAACAAAGGAACCAGAGAATGTGAACATGTCATTTTAAAAGAACTAGCCCGGAAGGACAGGGCCAGCATTAGGAGCTGGAGACCTGCAGATGGCAGGAGCTCACCCACCAGCCAGCCCAAGCAACAGTCTTTACGGTCAGTGAGAGACCGTGCTTCATGAATGAAACTAGACAGAGATCAGAGATAGAGGAAGACACCCAGCATTCTCCTCTGGCCTCCAGTGAGCATGTGCACACACACACACACACACATACACACACAAACACACACACACACTGGGGCTACAACTGGAAAACTGTAATCCCTAGAATGTATCTTAGTGAAGACAAGAATTTTGTCCAATTTAATGGCCTCTTGTGACTATAACTCCTGGGGCACTGAATGTCCCTATCCATGTAAGTTGGACTACTGAACACTTACACCTCTCATGGGCCAAATACAGGACCAGAATTACATGTGGTCCTTTTCCATTCATTCACTCACTGACATCCTTCTCATACCAACAGTCAGGAGTTTGTGGGTGCTGTCTTGTGCAAGAGAAACCTCACTGGATAGCCTTATCTAGGGTTAATAAATATTGGGTTGTTCTAGAGCTTGGCTTCATACAGGTGAGATTAGGGGTACCAATCTTTATTACAACTGCTCTCCAACAGGTAAGCATTATTTAGATCTATCTTGAGGCTGGACAAGCAGAGCCTCCTATATCCTGGACATCTTAGTATAAGTTATGTACAAAAGGATAAAATGGTCACTGACTCCAAAGGAGCCTGAACTTCTAACAACAGGGTGCACCCCTTTTTTGGGACTAAAATGTTGGTCACAAATAAAGGCCAGATCCAAGGGCCTTTTCCAAAGGGAAATAAGATGCTCTTCTTCTGGTCAGCAACGACAGCAGCACAAGGCTTGGTCCACCTCAAGGAGTTACAGCATCTCATGTGTACACTGCTCCTGTATCACATCCAGGATCCTCCCAGCATCTCTAACCAGTCACAGCCCCATGATATAACAAATGCTACCTCTTATAGCAGTCTCAACCTGTGGGTCGCGACACCACAGGGGTCAAATATCAGATTTTACATTACAATTCATAGCAGCAGCAAAATTACAGTTATGGAGTAGTAATGGAAATAATTTTATGGTTGGCCAGCATCAAAAGAGGCAGGAAGAACCCCAGGCAGGGAATGGGAGCATCCTGGAAGAGAAGGGACTTGATGGGGTCAGGAGGGCACGCACCTTTACTGACTTCTCAGCCCCAGGGAGCCGCCTGATAAGAAGCTTCCCAGCATTCACCTTGTTCCTGGGACAATGTGACAGTTCAAACCAGATCCAGACTAGACTAGAACACAGAGTTTGAGGGCAAGATTAGTAAACTTCAAAAGCTTTCGAGAACTTGATAAGCCAGGGTGAGGGTGGGAATATTTATTTAAAAGCTAACAGTCCCTCAGATATTCCATCTGAGCCCCTCGGTCCCCCTACCTCCCTTCCCCTTGACCTTTTGGTGACCTTCTCTCAGCTCTTGAAGTGTCTTGCCTTGGGTCAGCTGCTTTCCCAGCCACAGCATCAATTTTTGCCTAGTTAAGTTTCCAGAGACACAACCTCTCCTGGAGTCCCTGGAGGGTTTAGAAAGGGAAGATCAACATTTACATTGGTAAAATACACTCAGCTGTGAGGAGGGCCTAATCTTTTTTACAACTTTACCCTGGAACTGTGTTGCCTGCCTAGCTCCCACTGGACTCTTAGGCTGCTTGGAAAGAGAGCACTTCCCCCAGTGAGTACCGGGACCCAACCTCGAGAAATATAATTGATGGAAACCATGGGTGTCTCATAACCAGATGTGTTCAGTGAGTCTCACAGGACCAGGAGCAGAAAGCAAGAGATGAACATCATGGAGATAAAGTCAGGGTTCAAAGATGGGTGATTAGGACGAAATCCTAAGTGATGGGGGATATGGTGAACTCCACAGTGATGATGGGGGATATGGTGAACTCCTAAGTGATGGGGGATAGGGTGAACTCCACAGTGATGATGGAGGTAGGATGAACTCCACAGTGATGATGGGGATATGGTGAACTCCACAGTGATGATGGGGGATATAGTGAACTCTACAGTGATGATGGAGGTAGGATGAACTCCACCTTGATGATGGAGGATAGGGTGAACTCCACAGTGATGATGGGGGTAGGATGAACTCCACAGTGATGATGGGGGTAGGATGAACTCCACAGTGATGATGGGGGATAGGGTGAACTCCACAGTGATGATGGGGGTAGGATGAACTCCACAGTGATGATGGGAATAGGATGAACTCCACAGTGATGATGGAGGTAGAATGAACTCCACAGTGATGATGGGGGATATGGTGAACTCTACAGTAATGATGGGGGATAGGATGAACTCCACAGTGATGATGGGGGATAAGGTGAACTCCACAGTGATGATGGAGGATAGGATGAACTCCACAGTGACAGGAAATAAAGTGAACTCTTTAAGTTTTGAGAAAGACAGGAGACTTCACTTGCGGTTCAAGGGATAAGAGACTAGTCTATCTGGGCATTCCTCCCTCAATTAGGCTAACTACCCTCCCACAGCCTTTTCTTTTCTTTTCATCTTTTTTCTTTCTGGTACTACACAGTACTGAAACTACAAGTTGAGTCAGCACAGAGGTCCTGGGCAGCAGTTCAGGTCCAGCTGAGCCTTGCCACACACTGGAAGCATACACAAATGCAACCCCAACAACGGAGGAGGTGATGGATTAAGACAAACAACAGGAGACCTTTGAAACTACAACACTGAGTTCTCTCCGAGGTCAATGTTAAAGGTGCTTTAGAAAAAATGAAACAGTGTTGCATGAGCAAATCTTCCTCCTTTGCTTCTCAAAAACGGATTTCTTACACAAGGCTTCAAAGTCACCCACCCTACATCCATAATAAAATTTTACATAATAAAAATTTACATCATTTAGAGCACTGCATACTCACCTCTAAATTCTATGGCATAATCTGTATTTCACGGTATACTAGTAAGCTCAAGGCCAGCCTGGCCTACTTGATGATTCCAGGCAGCTGGGGCTACATAGTGAGATCCTATCTCAAAGAAGGAGGAGGAGGAAGAGGAGGAGAGAAAAGACAAAGTTCAGAGAATTAGACAGTTGAGAAGAGATCAATACATGGTGTGATGACAAGACAATGTCTTCAGAACAGAGAAGTAAGTATTCGATATTCCTCTGATGTCTAGGATGACAGCTGAAACGATGTGGACAACCTGGACAAATCTCCAAGGCACACCTTAAAAGGAACAAGGTACAGAAATCACACAGCCTGCTGCTATGTATCCAAGTTTATGAACATGAAAATCCTGACAATACTAGTCAAGGTAAGAGTGACGGCTTAGGACGTGCCTCCAAAATATTAATATACAAGAATATAAATGCAGAGTTCACAGTAGTGTTTTCCTCAAGAAAAGAAGTGGGCAAAGGAAATATAGGACACATGGATTTTAAAATCTGCTTCACTTTTTTTAAACCAATGTAAAACAGAACTAGCAAAAAAAAAATTGAGACATTGCCACAAGCAGCGCCCACTTTTTTGTTTTGTTTTGTGTAATGCTTCGTTGCACACTTGAAACATTTCATCCAAAATGTTGAATCTTGAACAAAAGTTTTCACATGAGACAGTCAGGGGATCCTGAAGGACTTAGGTGGGCTTTGCGGGCCCAAGAGATACTATCTTTACTCTGGCTCTTCCGTTCCTAACAGGCTTTGGTGAGGACTGTGCGGACCCCACCTTTGAAGGTTTTGTGAAATCACTCCACCCAGTGGGCTTACAAAAGCAGCCTGCACGAGGTATCTAAAAGCTTTTGTCAGGAACTCAAGGCAGGAAATAGCATTTAACAAGCCTCCCTCAAACTAAACATAGATACTTGAAGCCTGGGCTTTTACTGCCAGTGCCAAACAACTTTCTCCCAAGCACTGATACTTGTGAGTTCCAAAACTGGGGCTAAAGCAGTTCACCCTGTTAGGTCTTGTTGACCTTATCTGGGCCTAAATGACTTCTAACACCTGAACAATCAGTGGCTCTAATCTGAGAATGGAGATCATGGACCACGAACACTGAGGCAACATCTTTCATCCACCAACCGTAATTTATTGTGGAGATGCAGGTTCTCCTCACCAGAACTCTTCTGCCAAATGCACACCTCTTATTACCTCATCAGCTTTGCAGAGCTCATATCACCCCCAAGTCAGACACTCCTGCTGATTAAAGATCTCATTAAAATGTAAACCGTCCCTGAGAGTGTAATCCCACCTTCAATCCCACTGCACATCTACCCTCTGCTAACTCTTTAACACAGGTGAGCCTACTGGGGCCTAGAAAACCTGCATGATCTGCTCAAGATGACACTACCCTGTTCTCATGGAAACCCAGACTTCCAGGCTAAGTCTTCAAAATCTCAAGTTTGGACTTTTCAATGACATAATTGCCTCAAAAGCTGTAATGGCAGTTGGGGAGGGGGCAGAATCCCAAGAAAGCAGAAGTCAGAGAGCCCTTACTAATTTCCTGACCTCTAAGGATATCCCAAATGAAACACAAATATCTAAAGAGTCGAAGCTGACATTTATAATGAGGGAAAACATGAGACATATATCTTCCCGGATCAGATGTTTGTCTTTTGGGAGCTGGGTTACCATACTCAGAATAATTGCTACCAGCTTCATTCATTTATCTTCAAGTTTCATAATTTAGTTTTTTCTTGACAGCTAAGTAATATTCCATTGCATAAATATACCACATTTTCATTATCCACTTATCTCTTAATGGACCCCAGACTGTTTCCATTCCCTAGCTACTATGAATAGTAGACAGTAGACAGGCATGAGCAGGCATCTCTACATAAGACATGGAGTCCTCTAGGCAAATGTTCAGGCACCATTTAGCTGGGTCGTGAGGTAGTTCTAGTGCTAGCTTTTTAAGGAGTGTCCACACTCATTTCCAGTGATGTGCCATAGATCCCAAACATTACAGGATATTACCGATGCTATTAGTTACCCCCACCCTGTCACTCATTCCCACCTTGACCCGTCCATCCCCCATCCTGACCCTTCCACCCTACCTTGACCCCTTACCCCCAACCTGACCCCTCCACTCCCATCCNCCCCCACCCCTACCCTGACCCCACCCTGTCCCCTTTGGAACACATGATCCAGAAGGCTCTCCTCAGGCTGTTCTTGAAGATGGCTGGCCCTGAGTCAAAGCCCCTCACCTCCAGATTCCAACCTGCAAGGCCTACAGAGAACATAGGATTATGTTTTGTTTTGTTTCCAGTGTCCCTGAAACAGTGAAGAGAGAACTGGAGCTAGGAACTGCCACAGGCAGGAAAGGCAAAAGAAGGAAAAGTTCTCAAGCTTTTGATTCTACAGTCCATGTCAAAGACTCCATTTCTAGCCCAAACCACAGGATCCTGACACAAGGCAAGGAGGGGGTCATGGAGGCCATCCCTCTTGTTCTATAAAGAGTAGGCCAGTATCCCTTTACACAGTTTCTATTTGTGTTCCCAATAAGAGGGATTTCCTTTATAATCTCAGAAAAGCTTGGCAGACATTTTTCTCAGGCTAAGTAAAACCAACGGTCCTATCCCTATTGATGTTCAATCAAGGTAACTTTAATGACTTTAATGTCCTGTGCATCATTTTGGGCAACTGCTGGCTGTTAAGTGTTTTTCCAGCCTGCGCCTTCAACCAAACACTGGCTGTGATTTAAAGTAGACATGTACTCACGCTTCACTGGCATTGCCACCTCCCCCAGAGACATCTGCAGTCTCCTCCCTGACTCCATGTCACATGGTCACCATCAGAGGTCGCCCCAGTGGAAAAGCCATTGGCAGGAAGCAAGCAGACCACAAATCACGCAGAAGAAGAGAGCTGTCTGGCCCAAGCACACCACCTCAGAAGTGGGTCCTACAGTCAAGCGGATCATAAGTCAGCCTCAGGACCAAGTTTCCTTCCTTTTAATTCTGTCATGTTTTAAGCCACAAATATATTGATAGAGCCTAAATACCATCCTGCATGAGATTTTTTAAACTTAGAGTATATATAATTTTATTATGTTAAGTCAAAACAGTGTGTATGTATACATGTGTGTGGATAGTATATATATGTTCATGTGTACATACTGTATATATACTGTGTATATGTGGTATGTGTATATGGTATTTGTGATGCATATGTGCCTAGTATAGTGTGAATAGTATGAATGTGTTCATGTGTGTATAGTGTGTAGGTTGTGTGTATTTATGGTATGTGTATATATAGTATTTGTGATATATGTGTGTATGTGTGTAGTGTACATGTGTTCATGTATACATAGTATACATATAGTACTTTTGATATATCTGTGTAGTGTGTGCATGTGTATTTAGTATTTGTGACATATGTGTATAGTGTATGTGGTATTTGTGGTATATGTGCATATAGGGTGTTTGAGTGTATGTGAGTGTGTGTGGTATTTGTGGTATATGTATGTATATGTGTGTACTTGTGACATATGAGTCTTTAGTGTATATACTTGTGGTATATGTTTGTGTATAGTGTATATGTAGTACTTGTGATATATGTCTGTGTGTAAAGCATGGGTGAGTGTCTGCATTCGTATGTGTGTGTACTTGTTGTATATATGTATATGAGTGTATGTGTGTGTAGTCCTTGTGGTGTATGTGCATACTAAGGGTAAGTGCATGCATTCGTGTGTGTGTGTGTGTGTATTCAAAGTTGGAGGATTTCCTCAGGAGCATATCTCAGGATGCACAGAAAGATATGTCAGAATAGTGACCCACTGGTCCAAACTTTATGAGGGGAGAATGCAGCAAAAGATGAATGATCTCATAGAAACCCACATCCTAATCTCTCCAGAAGGATGCTCAAACGTAGTTACACAGCATAGATAAAACTCTAGCCCCTCTGAGCAACACTGAAGCAATAGACACGTGACTAGAAGAGAGATGATTCTTCACCGAATAGAAGCTGGCTAAGATAAAATGAGCTGCCGGAGGAACCAAATCCACAGTCACATGACCAGTCTTTTCTCACACAGATGAGCGCCACATCAATCACAAGGCTACCATACAATCGAGTCAAAAAGCCAACGTCATCTCCATCTTGGTATGTGCCCTTATTCTACAATGCTTGTATAATGAAATCTTTACTTAATAATGTGTATCTCAGAATGTAGCCAGTGATGGTGAGTCTCCTTTTTATTTTTAAAAGATGAAATTTAATAATAAGTGAGGAAAGTGTCCTGAGATGTATGTGCTCAAACAACACGCACCAGGAATCCCAGCATTCTGGGAAGCTAAGGCAGAATTGCTTTGATTTCTAGGTCATCATAGACTACATAACTACACACTAAAGTTTAAGTCTAGCCTGGGCTTTATACCCAGACATATCTTCAGAAGTGAGAGAGACAGAGACAAGGGAGAACAGGGTGAGGGAGAAAGGAAGGGGAAGATTAATTCAGTAAATAAAAGGAATGAAAGTTTGGAGAAGGATTGGTAGATCTAAATATTGATTGCAAGTGGTTTGGACTCTGGGAGCCCAGGCATTAGGCAGCTAACATAGCCATGGAAACTCATGACTTAATTCTGAAATGCATCCAAGGGGATGCATCTTTACCAAGGACCAGGGAACACATTCCGGGACTAGAATGGGGCCTAGAATAGAGCCATTAAGCTCTGTCACCACGAGAAGTTTTCATGTGACAACACGAGGCTTCACCCTTACTCTGGGACTCCTCACTGTTGAAAAGCAGACTTCGTCACTGTAAATGCTTGGCTGGACAATGACGAACTGATGCTGCTTGTCACGGAGAAAGAATGGCAACAAAGAACAGAGCATTGTCCAATGAGGGCCTGATTTCTGCTCTATGAGAAATGTGGTCTAAAATCTCCCCTAGCAAGAATTGTCTCATGCCTGTCCCCTGAGGTAGTCAAACCACAGGAGCTGTAACGTTGCTCTGACTCACAGGAGGACATATCTGCTTCTGGGCCTCATGAGGTCACCTCTAGTTGCTTGTATGGGATTTTCACTTCTGGGATTAACATGTTTTATTGCTTAGTGAAGAGAAAAAGAAAGATGGCTACCCCACATTACATGAACAATTTAAATCATACTTGTCCTTCTTATTATTTTATACTTTAGTTAATCCACATAGCTTAATAGTTTTACATTTTCTTCATAGTTCAACCCCCACCTGAAATTACCTTCCCATCTCACATCTTTGGAGAAGCAGGAAGAATTAATCACTTTGGCTGAAAGTCAGGTAAATCTTGGTTCAAATCTATATTTTGCCATTCATTAGCTTTATGACCTTCGGTGTGTTAAATAACCTCCGTAAGGGTATAATAGCCGCTTCTCAGCATTGCGATTAAGATTTAAATAATGGGAGAAATTAAGAGCATTTGAATGTGGTAGCTCTCATACAGTAAATATAAAATAAATGGTATTTTAAAGTATTTTTGCATCTTTTCATCAGGACCAGATTAGCAAAAACTTCAGAGTTTGTCAAAAGCAAGTGTTAGCACAAATGTGTAGCCAACAGGACCTCCCTAACTGCAGAGAAAGTATGGCAGACAACAGGCCAACGTAATCTTGAGAAAATAATGTATGTGATAGGAAAAAAAACTAGAGTGTCATATCATTCCATCTACATAGAGCAGGAAAAATTAAATAAATAATATTTTATATGTATATGTTACTTAGGTTTATGCAAAGGAAAAATAACACAAAAATTCAGAATAGTAGCCCATTCTGAGAAAGGTCAATGGAGGTTGGGAGGGACACCTAGGACCTTCAAAGGTGTGAGTGATGGTTTGACTGACAATGTAGGTAGCTGGAATCACGATGGTGAGAATGACATTATTTCTTGAATGGGGGCTGGTAACCATTTCCTATAAAGGGCATGAGAATAAAAATTTTAGGTTTTGTGGCTGGTTTTCTATTTCTATTGCTTTTCTATTGCTGTGATGAGACACCAGCTAAGGCACTTATAAAGGAAAGTATTTGTTTAGGATTAACAGTTTTAGGGTGAGTCTATAACCATCGTGGCATGGAGCAGGGAAGAAGAGGCAGGCAGGCATGACACTGGAGCAGTAGCTGAGAACTCACATCTTGATCCACAAGCGTGAGGCAGAGAGAGCTATCTGGGAAGGGCATGGGCTTTTGAAACCTCAGAGCCTTCCCCAGTGACATGCCTCTTCCAACAAGGCAACACCTCCTAATTCTTCCCAAACAGTTCCACCAACTGGGAATCAAGTATTCAAACATATGAATGGGTCTCTGGGGGCTAGTCTCATTCAAACCACCACAGCGGACCACAGTCTCACTCACATTAATTTTTTTTTAGGTTTTCTTTCACAATCCTTTTAAAATATAATAACTAGGTCACAAAATGGCTTTAAAGATAAAGGACTTCATTGCCAAGCCTGATGACGTGAATCCAATGTGTGAGCTACATGTAGTAAAAGGAAAGAACCAAACCCTGCAAGTCGTCCTCCTACCTCCACGCATGTGCCACAGCACAGGCACATATGTGCACACACACATACGAAGATAAATAAGTGAATATTAAAAATAAAAGGTTTGGGGCTGGAAAGATGGCTCAGAAATAAAGAGCACTGGTTCCTCTTGCAGAGGTCCTGAGTTCAATTCCCAGCAACCACATGGCATCTCAGAAGTGTCTACAATTATACCGTGAGATCAATGCCTTCTTTTGCTGTGCAGATGTACATGCAGACAAAACGCTCATATACATAAGGTACATAAATAAATGAATGTTTAATAAAAAAAAGGTTTTTAAAATATATATATTAAAACCTTCTTACTTTGTGGATCATGTACAAAGAAGCCAAAGACATAAATCTAGCCTTACGCCAAACCTTGCCGAACCCTGGTTTTAACTGTCTTATCTATGTTAAACTGTCTTTGGGATCCATGAGTGACTTCTACAGACACACACACACACACACACACAAATAAAAAGGAGACTGAAGCAGGACATTTTCAGATAGAGTACACATCTACACATCTTTAGAAGTTCATCCAACAAACCTTCACCTCTGGGCAGCCCCTCTGAGACCCACTACACTGTAAGAAAAGAAATCTTGTTTTCCATTTTTAAAGAAAAAGGCAGTCAACAAAATGCTCTGAAACTCCTAGGTACTCTAAATGGACCAGAAACACATTCTAAATGTCTGGGTCAATACTGTAGTCATAGCTAAGACTGGGTCTTTGGGCCACAGAGGTCACAGCCAAAAGTCACAGGTCGATCTCCAGGTTAGCAAAATGACAACAATGGTTGACGAAAATCATGGCTTCTTAGGGAGAGCTCTACTATGTGCCAAGTACTGGTATCATACATGCAATTGCATCCTATCATTCACAACTATGTCATGTGATAGATATCATGTTCAGCCAGTTCTCTCATGGGGAAAACTGAGGCATTTATTTAAGGTCACATTACTGGGCAGTGATGAGGCCAGCATTCACACCTGGGCAGTGGGGTATGGAACTTACCCTCCTATCATGGGGCTGTTCTAATTGTTTAGTCTGTTTGTCTCCTACCATGAAAAGTGGTATTTTTATCCTTACTCTACAGTGGCTATACACTGTCCCTACCCGAGTAGTTTAGCTGGAGGTTTGGACTGGGGACCACTGCTACTGGTACTGGTGACATCCTGCTTTGCCTTGTTTAGGGAACATCTTGTACATCTCCTCTTATCAGTGGTAGGAAAAGAGCTTCTATATAAAGCAGATCCCCCTTTCACCCACAATGACAGATCTCAATAGCCCATCAGACCATGTGGCAATAACTATATCCAACCTTTAGAGAAGCCAGACTTGGTCTTGAGGAAATAAGCAGGTCCTAGAAGTCATTTCTCAGAAAAGGAGGAAATCTTGATAGTTATGAAATGGAAAATTAATCAGCCTCATTCAAGCAAAGCCAGAATGTAGCATGCATTGCTATTTACTAAACCAGCATTTAACACCACCTACTGTGTGGCACAACCCTCCTTCAAGAGCTGGGGTGTCTCCCTTGGCCCTCAGAAGAATGATTCTGAGAGAGTTCAAATAAAAAGATCCAGGTGTTTAGGCAGAGCCAGAAGAATAAGAGCGATATGACAGGCACAGAAGAGGGGGCTCA